>JBAMJV010005463.1:0-32500 GCA_037951105.1 Echinarachnius parma
TTTTGTTTTTAGTCCCTATCCTCTCCTGCCCCTTCGCTCTATGTGGGCTGACTACAGCCACTTTTTAATACTGGAGAGTCATTTATGGTCCTTGGGTTTAGTGACGTGCGATAGACTCAATCAAGAAACAGTTTAATGTCCATATGCTGTTACTCTGTTCTCTTCTATTCTCTTCTGTCCTCTTCTCTTTTTATTGTAGAATACAATGCGTTATTTCATAAGGCAGAGGAAATCACTGCTGCTGATTGATTGCATTTTGTAGATCTGTGATTTGTTTGTACCTTCTTTGATATTTATGTTCATACAAATAGCAAGGAAGTATTAGAAAGCTTTCTAATACCTCCTTGCAAATAGTACAAATTATTTTTTGGTTTAAATACTGTGTAGGAAAGACTAGCTGATTGATGGAAAATGTCTAATTTTGTGCTTCTTTTAATAGCAAGTGGGAGTCAGAATGAGTTGAAAGAGAGGAAATTCCGTAACGGTTCATTGTAAAAGGTGTTTTGTAGATATAGCGTGCTAATATTTCCAGATTATTGAGTGCAAATTGAACAATGTGCAAATCTTTTTTAAAATTATTAAATAGCCACTTTTAGAGTAGGTGGAAATGGGGATCCAGCTAAATGCCTGATTCAGTATTAAACTGAGAATATGAGCTTTAAAAGGTTTATAGGATGATTCTTGCTGAAAAGGGATATATACATGTAGATGCAGTCTCCTGGGATAACATAGAACCGTGTTTTATTGTAAGTTGCAATGTTGTTACTCCTTCATCCATCTCCTTAGCTAAACTCCTTGAGTTCCAAGCTCGCATTTTTGCGAGTTACAATACACACAAATGCCATAGAGCATTAAAATCCCTGGTAGGTTAAGAGTTAAAAGACTATGCAGTCTTCTTGGATACTGTAGTTTGGTTTTTATTTTGAAGCTGTTATGTTGTAACTCAGTTATCATCTAACTTCTAAGACTATGCTGTTTTGTTGTTACTCCTTTATCAATCTCCTCTGACTAATAGTTGAAAAGACTTTGTAGTCTTCTGGGAAACTGTAAACATGGGTTTTTATTTTGAAGCTGTTTTGAAACTCCTGACGACGGACAGTCAACCTGTTCGAAACCTTTGAGCCCCTCCTACCACCCAGTCCCCTACTCTCTCCTTACAATAACTATACCGGGGCTGTAGCTCTTATTAGAACTACAAGCTCAAGAAAGAATACCAACAGTCCTTTCCAGGACTACCAACAGTCCTTTCTAGGACTACTGCAGACTATCCTAGAAAGAATACCCACAGTCCTTCTCAGGACTCACCAATCCTCTCCTTGTACATGGTGCAACCGCAAACCATACATATTAGCTGTTGTGTTGTTGCCCCTTAATCCATTGCCTAAGGGAACCAGGTATACTACAACGTAGAAGCTCTCTACTGGAATATCTTCAACGGAGGCGTGGAACGAGAATTAAGAGATTTGTTCTTGGCGGTGGGATGTTTGAGCCTTTAATTGTGCGTGATTAAACAGACCTCTTCATTACACTGTAACGTGATATTATAAAGCTAATCATTAGTTATCCCAAGGAGGTATACCTCCTTGGTTATCCCTAGCTACAACATGTATCTGAAAGTTGTCAACCATTGTAAATAGAAAAACCATGCTTAATCCATCCCTAGATACTAATTTTGATTGTTTTCAACCATTTTAAGCGGTAAAGGTGTAATGTTCCCCTCTTTCACCATAAACCTGCTCTCACACGGTGGCGAATGGGCTTACAAATGCAAATTGCTACTAATTCACAATGATCCAGGAAATCATATTCTCTTTGTTTTCTCAATATTTTCGTTAGCAATGGCAAGACATTCTTATTGATGGCAAGGCAATTGTAGTGATCGTAAGACATATTGCAAAATTCGCAAGTGCATTCATAAGCATTCGTAACTTTCGCAAAGGATTCCAAAGATATTTGGCATTATTTGTAACCATTTTTAAGGCCTCACTTTTGTCAGTATTTCTCCAGGCCAATCATATCATTTTGGGGCGATTTTTGCCACAAATTTCAAATGTTGACATTCGCAAGAATATTCTTCACTGTGTGAGATTTAATCAAGACCACAAATACTAATGACGACAAGAGTTTGCATTTTCTATTTAATCCAACATCTAGGGATATTTCAACGTTAGAGCATACAGATATTCCCCTAATTCAGGTGTTATATTTTTTTTAAAGGAATTAAAAAAAACAATTTTTGTATGAATAAGAAAAAAGCTCTTTTTTAAATGTTCATTTCCACTTTTCTCCTCTGATCCAGGGTCCAGGTATATTTGAGCCAAAGGACACAGAGATTATGACCAACATTGCCAACCAGCTCTTCTTCGCTCGAAAGTTTGACGGCAACCCTGAAAACCCTGTGCGTCTCTTTGCGCTCAAGCAGATATCCGGCCAGTACTATGAGTTCTTGAAGCACAATTACATCACAGAGGAAATGCTAAGGTGAGATTTTACTTAAATACTTGTTTGTTTTTGGGAGCATGCGATGATCCTATAAACTGCACTTACAGAATACGTCTTTTTTTAGGGCAGGTGATTTACATAAATTTGCAATACACAAAGATTAACTTCTTGGAGTTGATCTTAACTTCAAAAGTTGATCTTAGGAACCACTTTAAGAACTAAATACAGAATACCAAAGTTGGTTTTAAGATCATCTTTCACTCATAAAATCCTTACAGAATACCACTCCTTGAATCTGAGGCTTTGCTGATTCGCTCTGACCTGTGTTCTATTCCAATCTATCACAGGCGACAGTATTGAAATATTGTGCAATTGTCCTGCCAACATTTAACATATACTGTATATATGCATACTCTGCTAAAGTTGGCTCTACAGACAGAATATGGAGAACCCTAGGAGGATGAAGTCCGAGTTCTAGAGGTCCTGAAGCTGAGGTCTTTGCCCATGTTGGTACCCATCAACCAATCTATACAAATCCTTGACCAAGTCTTTTGCAGCAATCATAAAAATTAATTATCCAACTTTCTACTTATTTGACAGACTGCTTAAGCTTGCGCTACAGACAGAGTATGGAGAGACGTGGGAAGATGAGGTCCGGGTTCTAGAGGTCCTGAAGCTGAGGTCTTTGCTTATGTTGATACCCATTGATCAATGCTGTATACCAATCCATGACAAGTCTTTTGCAACAATTATAGAAATACATTCTCCATTTTCTTCATCCTTAACAGACAACTGCTGAAGCTAGCGCTACAGACAGAGTATGGAGAGACATGGGAAGACGAGGTCCTGAAGCTGAGGTCTTTGCCCATGTTGATACTCATCAATCAGTGATGTATAACAATCCATGACAAGTCTTTTGCAACAATCATACAAATAAATTATCCACCTTTCTTCTTCTTTGACAGACAACTGCTGAAGCTAGCGCTACAGACAGAGTATGGAGAGATGTGGGAAGATGAGGTCCGAGTTCTAGAGGTCCTGAAGCTGAGGTCTTTGGCTGTGCTGTATACCAATCCATGACACATCACATTAATATCTTTGTCTAACCAAAACCATTTATAAAAATGTCCTCTATCTTTCTTTATCGTTTACAGACAACTGCTGAAGTTAGCGCTACAGACAGAGTATGGAGAGACGTGGGAAGATGAGGTCCGGGTTCTAGAGGTCCTGAAGCTGAGGTCTTTGCCCATGCTGTTACCCATTGACCCATGCTGCATGCCCGTATACCACACCAAGAACCAAGTCTTCAAGGACACAAGATACTGGATCGACTTCCTTGTGGTACGTAGATTAGAGCTGTTCATCCAATGTGTTTATATGTTGTTGATTCAGATAATGGTTTTGAATAATATTAATTTAGCATGCGATGGGAAACTATCTCAAAGCACTTTGCCTGCAATAGCCTGATGTCAAAATCTAGGAGAGAACATATTAACATTATTATTGACCCAGTAATATGATACCAGCATTCACGACTACAATATTCCTTATTCTGATTATCCAAGAAATCATTATGCAGTCCTTTTCAGAGCTATCCCACCTTTTACCACCTAGTCACATGGTGTCACCAGATAGCCATATGTGTATCTACACTTTTACCGCCTAGTCACATGGTGTCACCAGAAAGCCATGTGTGTATCTACACTTTTACCGCCTAGTCACATGGTGTCACCAGAAAGCCATGTGTGTATCTACACTTTTACCGCCTAGTCACATGGTGTCACCAGAAAGCCATGTGTGTATCTACACTTTTACCGCCTAGTCACATGGTGTCACCAGATAGCCATATGTGTATCTACACTTTTACCGCCTAGTCACATGGTGTCACCAGAAAGCCATGTGTGTATCTACACTTTTACCGCCTAGTCACATGGTGTCACCAGAAAGCCATGTGTGTATCTACACTTTTACCGCCTAGTCACATGGTGTCACCAGATAGCCATATGTGTATCTACACTTTTACCGCCTAGTCACATGGTGTCACCAGAAAGCAATATGTGTATCTACGCTGCAATGAGAGAAACCTATATTTTCATATATAAACAATATCTGTCTCGGATAAATATCATGTTCTTCAGATAAGCTATAGCAGTATAATGAGAGTGATTTTGTGGGTTTGTTGTTATTGTTGTTGCAGGCTGAAACCAGTACTGGTGAGAGGAGAGCCCTTAGAACATCTTTTGTAAGTATTTCCTCAAATAAAATCTAATCACAGCCATAAATAGATTTTGCTAAATAGGCACATTCTATGATTATAATAATGATAGTCAATATTTGGCCTACATTTTCTATCCAGCATAATTTTTTTTTCAGGGGCAAACTGAAGAATAATAACTGACAATAATAATGGTGATATTTATTTAGTATGCTGTCAGATAAAAATCTAGGCCAGTGCCCAATTCAATTCTTGGCACAACAGGTATTTTACTTAGATGTTGGTCTTGCTCAGAGAAAAGTCTATATTGCTATAGAAATGATATTTTTGAGGATAATATTATACACTCAATAAACATCCCTCCTTATGTAGAAAATAATAAAGGCAAAAATGTTAAATACTTAGTTTGATGGCAGATAGTTTAATCATATTAGCTAGTCAAGGGAGTCTGATATGTGATATTTCGAAAAGCTGTGATAGTTTTGGAAATGCCCCCAAAATTAAGTATCAAATTTTCCTTTTTTTTTAGTACAGTTAAGTAAAAAAAAAATGTCTTACAACAATACACCACTAGACAATCAGTTTAATAGTGATGATTGTAAACGTTGTAAATTCCAATTGATAATAAATTTATGTTGTGTTATTTCTGCAGATACCCCAAAGCAGACACCAGTGTTTTTCCAGAGGCCAGATCAAGGCACTGTATCTCACCACCAGATACTCCAAGGATAAGTAAGTCAGCTAGTCCATTTTATGTAAGCTTTGAAGATGATGATGAGGATGATGATGATGATGATGATAATGATGATGATGATGATGGGGTTGATGATGGTGATGATGATGATGATGATGGTGATGGTGGTGATGATGGTGAGGATGACAACGACGACAACGTAGACAGCGACGACGATGACATGGACATGGACAACAACCACGACGACAAGTCATCAGTATTTTGCCGTCCACACCATCACCTACATATGGGATGGCTCGCATTTTCATGATGGCTCTCCACATCTTCCTGTTCTTTTGATGATGATGATGATGATGATGATAGTGATACTGATGATAATACATGTAGGTGGTGGTAGTGGCTGTGCTTATCAAATCTATCAAATCTCATCTGTTTTTTCAAGAAAATCCAAGTAGATTAATCATTTTATATTAAATCAAATCAAATCAAATCTGTTTTTACAGGAAAACCCAAGTTCAGCCTAGTGCTCCTATCCCTACAGAGCAAGCAGGTGGCAGCACCCTGTACCTAGCAACATACATCAACCTCAGCGAGGACATGGCATCTGCACCGGAGTGCAATGAGGTTGATAACCTACCTGGTAAGTCATATCCAGATTATTTCTTAAATTGTTTAGCGCGTAGTTTCTATTTGTTGTATATGTTTTTGCTATTGTGTGAACAAAACAAATTTCCTTATAATCCTCGGCCCTGTTGCAAAAGGATTTGCAATCTGTTGTAAAGTTGCAATTAATTGCATGTCCGAAAATATGTTAATTTGAACCAATCAGATTTAATCACATGATCTGACTTGCTATCGCTGGGCAAGTAAAAGGACAAATTGACGGTATCGATAGCAAAAAACGATACATTTTTTGTTGTTGAAGAAACAACATTTTAGGCAATTATTTTTTTCAAATGCCAAATTCAGTAACTATGTTTAGTGAAAAAGTTAGGAAGGCTTTATAGCTACCAAGTCATTTAATTTGGCGTATGCTCAGTTCTTTTTAACAGAGTTATTACGCATTTCTTATTTTGTCTTTATTGCACGCCGATAATGCGCCGATATCGTGCATGCAGAAAGGACAAAATGCAAATTGCCCTTTTACGCCGCATTGATAATGCACAGCCAATGCGCGCGATTTGGCAGTAATTATGCGCAGCAATAAGGACAAAGCGCATTTTGTCCTTATTGCTGCCATATCATACGCGCACAACGTGCGCATTCAGTCGTGTATGCCAAACATGCAAAAGGGTAATTTCGTCGCGGCTTCAATTAAAATTGGTTAAAGTTATGGCCTTACGTAACCAGTGCTATGTTTTTACGGAAAAGTAGTCAAATAACACATTTCATTCGTTATATAAAGTGTATTGATTCTTATCCAAATGACACCTCTTGGCAGTTCGTGAAAAACGATTTTGTCCTTTCTTTAGCCCAAATACGCGAAATTTTTTCATTTTGTCCTTTTGTTATTTTTGATTTTCTCAAAAAGTAGGGCATATATGGGGATTCTAAATATATCATCGGATAGGTATTTAAGTACTCTATCTGAAAATAAAATAAAAACAAAATTGATATTTAACGATAATATCGGCCATTTTGCCCTTTTACCCAGGGACGTTATAATCCTTGGCCCCATTGTAGAAATATTTGCAATTCTACTGTAAAGTTGCAATTAATTGCAAGTCAGGAAATATTCGCACTTGAACTAAACAGATTAACGCATTTAGTCACATGATCTGACTTGCAATGCATTGCAAAATACAATCGATTGTATCTTTTTCTGCAACGGGGCCCTTGAATGCTACGTTATTATTGCCCCAGTTTTTAGGTACAATGCCAGCCTGCACAAAAAGTATGTGCGCCATCTCATGCCATGGGAGAAACACCCAGTATATCAAGTATAATCAAATTCTATCAAGTGATCATCAGTGTTGATTTCAGATCAGATTTGAGATTTGACAGAAGGTCTTTAGACAGCTTTTGATTTGATATAAAAAAAACATCAAAATTAATCCAAATCATATACATTTTTCTTCACATATTTTCACTGTCAATTAAAGATGACAGCTTTCATCAAAGGTCAAAAGACAACTTCGGCTTCTAATTAAATGAAATTCTTATCAAATCAAATATAATAATTGGTACAAGTCATCAAAATTTCATCAAATCATAATCAAATTCTATTGAATTCTTTTCATTGTCCCCTCTAGATGACAGTTACGATGGGCGGTCACCAGATAGCTTCAGCTTCACAACGTTCGGGAACGAGAAGACGGCCGAGGGACACGGTATCCACTTCAACGCCAGCCTCATCAACCCTGCGGGAGAAGTGCGATGCTTCATCGATGTCATCATCACATTCAAGAAGGCACATCCATCGGTGCAAAAGGTATGGTTAAGGTTTTTTTTTCGCAGAAAAATGTATTCTTCAGACAGCTCCGTTTCTAACATTCTTATTATTTTCCATCTTCCCCCTAAACCGTATCCCAATCAATCAGGGTTGGTTGCCGTAATGCCTCGGTCACACCTTTGCGTATTTTGGCTGCGTATTGCCAGAACGCAGACATAGGCAGACATACCCAATAAAGCGCAATGAAACGTGCTCACTACGTACTCAATACGCAGACTAGTGCAGACTCCTGCGTTGGTCGCTCGCTCGCTTATTTTTAAAATGTTAAATCTAGCGCAAGCGTACCCTAAGTCCAAGCTCCTACGAGCGTATTGATATACCCCGCCAAGCGCAGCAATACGCAGCAAAATATGCAAAGGTGTGACCGAGGCATAAGATAACCTTCTCAAGTATCTTCTCTCCCCTTCCTCCTCCGGCTCTTCATTTTGTGAAAGATGTTAAATGATTAAACCGTTCTTACTTCTTTTTTGGTTTGTTATAGAGACAGATGCCAGTCCCAACGCCGCAACAAGTAAGGTTTATTATTTCTTGGTGAAATGCAAAAAATGCTCCTAGAACAGATAATTGTCTAACTTTCTTCTTTTTCCTTCTTCGCTGTATTAAACCTATATGCTGATCAATTAGCTTTGGTTGCCGGGATCATTACTCTCCAGTCTTCTTTTCTTGGTGTTTTTTTTTTCTTCACAAAGATTGTTTAGGTTATACTTTACTTAAAGTTGGACTTGAAATTATGAAAGCCATTTTAGTTGCTACTGAAACATGCCTAGAAAAAATTACATGAACATATTTTGTAAGAAATATTATTATTACCATCAATAATGTTTGTTTGTTTGTTTGTTTTTTTTCAAGGGTACAAATGGTTTACCATACTTTCAAGTCTAACTTACAATTTCAGTTCAACATAAACAAATTGTGAAACACCACCCATGTTTCTTTGGCATCTCTATTTCTTACTTTTTTTAAATTGCACAATTAAATTGTTAATCATTATCAAATGAGAGAAGGCACATCCACATAGCTGCCAACCATTCTTTTTTTTCTTTCTTTTTTGTCAGAATCATTCCCTTTTTATACATAATTACAGCATTCCTTTTTTCCATGTAAATTTGGTTTTTCTTCCTAAATTTCACTTGAATCATATTATATATTTCTTGTATTGTGCATGTAATGTACAATGGTTATGTGCATATAGTGATCTACAGATTCCATGATAATTGAATATGGACAAGCAGAAACACTCAGGACCAACTGTTAAATTGAACACAACATTGCCTTTGCTACTGCACTTTTAGAAATCAAATTTTCTTGTTATAGTCATTTCCTATTGCGAGTAAGTTTCATTTACGATGTTTCCATCTTTTGGGAGGCCGAATGGGTTCTTGCTACGGGGTAGCTGTTCATCCATTAGAACAGAAGGAAATATACCTAGTACAGCTTTATTTCTAGCTTTTATCTTCTTCTTTTTTTCTTCTCATCTTCACCTTAAACCATCTCCCAATCGGTCAAGATTGGTTCGCAAAATCCTCCTTCATCAATGCCTGTTCCCTGTTCTGACTTCAAAGATTTAAAAGACATTTAACTATTCTTCCTTCTGTTTGTTGATCATCACATTCAAGAAGGCGCAGGTATCAGTGCAAGGGATTAAGGTTTGGCATGCCTTGCAACAATTCATTTTCCCCTTAAACCATATCCCAGTCAGTCAGGATTGTTTCACAAAATCCTTCTTCATCAATGTCTGTTCACCTCATCATCTCTAAAAGATTTTAAAGTAATAAGGCTGTTCTTCCTTCTGTTTTTTTTAATCATCACATTCAAGCAGGCACAGGTATCAGTGCAAGGGATTAAGGTTTGGCATGCCTTGCGACAATTAGATATTTGTAGATCAGCTAAATTCAGGAAGGCGCAGGTATCAGTGCAAGGGATTAAGGTTTGGCATGCCTTGCAACACTTAGATATTCGTAGATCAGCTAAATTCAGGAAGGCGCAGGTATCGGTGCAAGGGATTAAATTTAGGTTTGTCATGCCTTGCAACAATTAGATATTTGTAGATCAGCTAAATTCAAGAAGGCGCAGGTATCGGTGCAAGGGATTAAGGTTTGGCACTCATGCCTTGCAACAATTATATATTTGTAGATCAGCTAAATTCAGGAAGGCAAGGGATTAGTGCAAGGGATTAAGGTTTGGCATGCCTTGCAACAATTAGATATTTGTAGATCAGCTAAATTCAAGAAGGCGCAGGTATCAGTGCAAGGGATTAAGGTTTGGCATGCCTTGCAACAATTAGATATTTGTAGATTATGCTAAATTTAGGAAGGCGCAGGTATAGGTGCTAGGGATTAAGGTTTGGCATGCCTTGCGACAATTAGATATTGTAGATCATGCTAAATTGAGGAAGGCGCAGGTATCGGTGCAAGGGATTAAGGTTTGGCATGCCTTGCGACAATTAAATATTCATAGATCATCTAAAATTTCAGCTAATTTCTTCCTTTGTAGATGCCAAGGAAATACAATTTTAGTTCTTTATCACTGCTCTTCATTGCCATGAATAATGTTTGTTTTTTTCCCTGCAACTATCTAATAAATATGGTATGCTAGATGCTTGGAATATGTATAAAGGGGAGTATTAGGTAATGATGACATTAACCCATTCAGGACTGGTCCAGAAAATACTCGTGCAGAAGTCAATGGAGAATGCTTGTCTTACCAAAATCAAATCGTCGACGATGGGTCAATATTATGCAGGGCCTGCTGGTAAAGCAAGGTTTGTCACCAAAGTGGCGCTACCCTGGGTGAACAAACCATGATAATATTTCATTTATTTCATTTTGTATCATCATACCACTTCCTGCCATTGGCGGGCAAATTTTGAGCGCTACGTCGTTGACCTCTGCCAGATCTTTGATGGTGCACATTCCATGTACCAGATCACAGCTATGAAGCAGGTGGTCCGGATAGTTGAGTTCTGGTAAGGAGAGTACAGTTTTGGTGAAACTGAATTTTAGTAACCAAAACCTGCATCATTACATTACAAACTAATAGTTATAACTAGAAAGGAACACAAAATTACAAATGACGTAGTAAAGATCAATATCATTCAAAAAGAGCCGTTAAAACGTAAGAGGGCGCTCTCTAAACACTCATCAGTTTCAACCATTTTGAATAAAATATTGTGCATGTGATGTTTTGTTGAAATAGTGATTAGATAGAGAAATAAGCAACAACTATTTAAATACCTATTTTGTAACTTTTTGAAAAGAGAAAGCATTTTTATGCCTCCGCCAATGCCTCCGCCAACGAAGTGGCCGGAGGCATTATGTTTTCGGGTTGTCCGTCCGTCCGTACGTACGTCCAGTTTTCGTTCTCGCGATATCTCAAGAACCGGTTGACGGATCAATTTCAAACGTGGTATACTGTAAGTGTACATATTGGGGTGACAATGATCTGATTAGATTTTGGGGTTCATGAGTTCAAAGGTCAAGGTCACAGGACTCAATATATATGCAAAAATGCCTCGTTCTCGCGATATCTCAAGAACCGGTAGACAGATCAATTCAAAACTTGGTATGAGTGTACATATTGGGGTGACAATGATCTGATTAGATTTACGGGTCATGAGGTCAAAGGTCAAGGTCACAGGACTCAATATACATGCAAAAATGGCTTGTAATGGCAAAATTTCAAGAACTGAATGTCAGATTTCAATCAAACTTGGTACCTGAATGTTTCTTAGGGAGCCAATGTAGCCATCAAAATTTGAGGTCATATTGTCAAGGTCACAGGACTTTGGGCTTGATATTAAATTCGCGTGATAGCGGAGGCATAATTTTCGACTGCGCGCAGTCGAAGATCCATCTAGTTTTGAATTTTTAATGGCTGGTTCAAAATTCTCTAATAAACCTGGGGCCCCAGCTTTATTACAAATTTATGGATATTTCAGCCGTCTCTGAACCGATTTTGATCAAACAAAAATGATTTTATTATTTAAATATTATGCTCTTTTAAATTTTACACTCAGTTTTTCATTACCTCACAAAAAAAATAAGTAGTCTAGTGCCCTCTCTACCAAAACTCAACTATCCCTTTAACCACACCCACAATCTGCTTTGCATTCGGTATATACCCATTTTTTTATTGATATTTACAATTATTTCAATTGTGATTTCAGTCTGACACTGTGCATTTCATCACCACCTTGATATGTGGGTGCATGGGTCAATGTTTTGCAGGGCCCGCTGTCAAAGCTGCGTTTAATAGTCACTGAAGTGGCTACCCTGAGTGAATAAAACCAAATGTTTATCATCCCTATTTATTACTAATAATTGTGATTTCAGTCTGACACGGTGCGTTTCATCAACACCCTGATGTGTGGGTCGATGGAGCCTGGTCTATGGACTCTGGTCCTGTTTGAGAGAGGAGTCCGGGAACCGTTCCCCTACACCATCCAGATCTACCTGACGCCAGAGAAGTCAAGGGGATGGCTGGACTTTAACGCCAAAGGTAGGAGAAACTCAAAATTATAATAATTGGGAGTAGTAATATGTAGCATTTAAATGTACATTATAGCGCTTCATACAACTGGTAATAATCTCTACAGAACAGGGGGGGGGGGGGGGGGGGGTGTTTCACAAAGATCCTAAGTTGAACTTAACTCTAAGTTGGACTTACAAGTATGGTAAGCCATTTGTAGCCTTATAATAGAACATACTCAAAAGCAAAAATGCACATATTTTAGAGTTTTCATACATTTTACATCAAGAACATGAAATATCTTTGATAATAGGAACATATTGGGCCATTCTTTGAAAAGTGAAACTTTTTTGGAAAAAATGAAGTTTGTTTTTTCAGTAGTTTTATTTCATTATTGGAAAGATCAGTGTCCAAGGGTTCATGAAATATATATATATTTTTTTATTTATAAAATTTCTTAGAAAAATTCATAAATTTTCATATTTCAATATTCAAATAAAAATCATAACTCAGGAAATAATCAAGCTAGCCCAGTCCTTTTATTCTCCTGTACATGATGATACCAACTTTGTGACAATTGAACTTCATTTTACTATCTAAACATAATATTTGTAAAATTCATATTTCCATTCACATTGTACATGTCACACACGTGACCCAGACATCCCCACATAATAACGTGCATTAAAAAACAACCGTTTGAGATAATTTTAATCTTTCACCATTTTCTTACTGACAGATATATATCAGTTGTCTGATACTAATATGAACATTTTAGCTTTTCATATTTCACAGGATTTCCAAAATGAAATTGAGTTAAATTTTTTTTCTTCAAAAGTGCTCCCGTGCGAAGTCACACACGTGACCGATGCCATTTGACCTCTGTCCTTGGGCAACGTAATCCTAATAAAATCTTTTGTGTTACACATGAAAGACTTCAACATATGCAAGTCATATATGAAGTTCACATCACCATACCTCCTATACTTACTAAAATATAAGCATCTTATTTCAGAATTTTTCCTATTTTGGGTCACACACGTGACCAAGAATGGCCCTATTAATGATTAGAAACAACATTTTATGAATTTTAAGAGTACTTTTACCATTCTTGTCTCCAAAGAAACAAACAGCTTACCATACTTTCTAAGTCCAACTTTGAGTTAAGTTCAACTTAGGATCTTTGTGAAACACCCCCCAGGACTATTATTACCCCTGATCACCGAGTACAATGCAAGCCAGCATACTAGAGTGTGCAGTCTCAACTCCCCAGGGAGCATACAGCCAAACAGCAGATTTTTGTTTTCAGGGCTATTTATATAAACAAATAATTATGTGCACCATAAATATTATAAATATTTACTATAATTTACATTAATTTGATTATTTCTGCCATTATATATGTTACTAAAATCATAACTTCTACTACTACTACTACAGCCCAGGACGAGCTGTTGGGCCTGTGGGCGGTGGAGCAGATCCGTGAGCTGGATGCAGAGGATTACCCCTTCCTGGCCAGCCTCGGGCCCCCACGCCAGCCCCAACATCCCAATCACCCCTGGCAACGCATCCCCAGCAACCAGGGTCGGGATGCGGGCAATGATGCTGATGAGGATGAAGATGAGGAGGAGGAGGAGGAGTCTGAGGAGAATGCTGTCCAGGTATGTAACTATATTCTGTCTTTTTAAAAAAAGAAACGATTTAGTTGTTTCTTTTTAACTCATTTTATTTTACAGTGTGTGATAGTAAATCATGGGCAACTCGGATTGTAATCTGTTTAGCATAAGTTCAATTAAATATATATATCTATTTGTTTACATCTATCTGAATAGCTTCATTACTGTAAGTCACATGTGCCCATATATGCAATTGTTATTGTGTTTTATTTTCTTTATATTTTTTTTGTCTCATTGTGTACGTGATTATTTTATGAAACTTTATCTGTTTAATTTTCTTTCTTTCTTATGAGCATATGCATGTATCTTTTGTTTGCATGCACAATGTGGCTTTAATTGCTCCCATACGTGAAAGCATCTTTAGTGGGATTGCAATGAATTTAATTCACTCTTACACAAGCAGGGTGTAAAGCTGCACAATCCTCACTCACTGCTCATAAATGCAAATGGGCTTTCAGTAAATTTTGAATTGAAATTTATTCCATTTTGAATTGAATTTGATTTAATTTTTAATTGAATTTGGTCCCATTTAATTGACTTCAACAGAAGAATGAGGCGAGGGTGGATCCTGGAGGAGGGGAGGACAAGGAGGACAATCAGAGTTCCAAGGATGAAAAGGAGGAGGAGGAGGAGGAAGAAGATGAAGAAAGCAGCAACGATGGCCAGAAGGGGCATCTCAAGTTCGACCCCAACCCCAACCGCCCCAGGATCAAGGTGGCCCACCTCGGGGGGCGGGAGGGCAGCCGGGGGAGGGCGCCCAGCAACAAGGACCTGGAGACAGCCAGGCGTGAGGAGGGAGTGGCCCCCGCCATGGACCGGCCCAGGAGGGAGGAGGGTGGCGCCAGGGACACGGGGGACACCCTCAAGCTGAGCGGAAACCGCAGGGAGGACAGGGGCTTCCGGAAGGTGAAGGGGCACAACGAAGGGGGCAGCCTGCGTGCGGTGCCCATCAAAGATGACAGCTTGCCCAATATGCTGTGAGTTGGACACCTAGTCAGACATAATGTGTACTTTAAAGTATGTCGCTTGTTTTAGAAGGGTTGTTGGCTCCTCATCTGTAGAAATCTATCCAAAGTCATATACTACATCCATAATCCATACTACAGACATAATGTGTAATTTAAAGTATGTCGCTTGTTTTAAAAGTCATGTTGGCTTTGGCTCCTAATCTGTAGAAATGTGTTATAATTTGCATCATTCATGCAGTGCCCATCAAAGATGACAGCTTGCCCAATATGCTGTGAGTTGGATGCGCAATCATACATAACGTTTATTCAAACTTCAAAGGATGTTGCTCACTTTAAAGACATACTGCCTCCTCATCTGTAGAAAGTGTCACAATATTCTGCAACTTTTGCATCATTTTTTTGTAATGTTATCCAGTTTCACTTTTTATGAAAATCAAGCTAAATACCCACCCAATAGAGAGGAAAAGAGTAACATAATTTGTACCACAAAGAACAAAAATTAATTCTGAGCAGCCAGAAAAAATAATAAACTATATTGGTCCTCTGCTTCTATAATTCTATCTAGTGTCTCACAATTATGTACAATAATATCAATCCTAATTAATATATAGCTCTTGCCATGAAAAGGTTCAGAAATGTCAAAATTTGTTTACCATATTGGTCTCTTGTTTTACGATCGTTAACTTTGATTATTGCATTGTTTGTTTATTTTGCTCTATTCAGGAGAAACCAGTCATTTGCTGTTACAGTGTTGGAATTCATCTTCATATCTGCCATAGTCTTTATACTTGTAAAAGGGTGAGTAGAAGAATGTAAATATGTAGCCCCAATATTAATTTGTATACAAGTATGTAGAAGAAAACAAATGTGGGAGGAATATTAAAGCTAAATGGCATCTTTAGAGGAGTTAAAGAAAGCATGTATATTGTCCAACTAATTTGTCCACTTTATAAGGTTTTTCTGAAAGTAATATTTGAAAATTCAATCATATATATCCTTCTGAATGATTTGTGATAGTTTCATATAGAAAAGAACACTGTTTACCTAACAAATTTATGTCAGATTTGATCACTAACTATCTATTAATTTTGGAAAGTTTTGGAAAGCTTTCAATTCAGTCATAAATAATTCCATAATTAGTGAGACATTTACAAATCAAAACCCATTTCATTCTTTTTACCATAAGCCAAACAACGAGGTACAAGAGAAATGTGGAAGCTCTGATGGTTGAATTTAACAAAGTTAATGGATCGCTTTAAAATTTCTATTCTGAAATCCCTGTATAGTAGAAATAATAGCAACAATTTTCAATATTGGGGCTTACAGTAGATCTTTAAAGAATACAACATGTATGTTTTATACTAAAATCAAATAATTTTTATCGAATAAATACCAATGTTCTTTCACCGTCTTTGCTTTCCCCACAGGGTGCTGGTTCCACTTCGTATTGTGAAGCGGAAGAGCCACGGCGTCAAGTCGTTTGCAACATTCCTCGTCGTCGTTACCTTCATCCAGTTCCTAGTCTACTCCGTCTTTGTACTATCTGATGCCAGCTAGCACAGGCCCCAACCCCCTAACCCTAACCCAACCCACCCTATCCCACCCGACCACATCCCACCTGTCCCCTCTCGCTCCTATAAGGCAGCAAGCTCTCTGTACCATTAAACTAGAACTTGAAATACATTTTTTTTAGAACTGTGTGTAGACGTAACACATTTAATAATTATAAAGTCAGTCTGAGCTTTCAAGCCTTGCAGGATCTCCATCAGACAGACATGCAAAGTGGAAACGTGGTGACACAGTTAAAGTAGCTCTTTATATTTTCCACACATGTGGCACGGAACGCTATAAAATCACTTCTAAAACAATGCTAACAAATCACCTATTTCGCAGGGCTGTACAAAGGAGGTTTGTACAAACCATGGTTTGACCATGGTTTACATCTATGGAATGCCATTTGTAAACTGATGGAGAAATTTGTAATCTCCTTGTTAACAATTTCAGAGTCCTCAAGTTCAGAGTCAGAGGGTGGAATGCACAAAGGAGGTTTGTACAAACCATGGTTTGACCATGGTTTACATCTATGGAATGCCATTTGTAAACTGATGGAGAAATTTGTAAACTCCTTGTTAACAATGTTGATTTACAATTTACTTGTATATGAGCAGCATTCCATAGATCTAGAACATGGTTAAACCATGGTTTGTACAAACCTCCTACAACCTCCTTTGTGAATTCCACCCATTGTCACCAACGAAATAGCATGTTCCCCATTTGTTTTACATTGTGACTCGGCTCCGAGTCCGAGTCACGAGACCATCCAAAAGGCAGTCTCGAGTCCGGACTCAACTACAGCCAGCACTGCTATTTTCTAGCATGTACAAGAGATTTCATTGTTGTTTTTTTGCTGGACTCTAACCAGACTTGGATGGCTTCAAACAAGCAGAATATCTTAAAGAAAGTTGTGCTTTCAACAATTCAACAATACTACAATTTTGGTTTCCCGGGGCAAGTGGGCCTGTGCTAATGTCCAGCACTGCCCAAAATCTACCCATGACTTTGCAGATGTCGTAGATTGGTGTAAAGCATCAATATATCTCTTGAAGTACTCCACGTACACTTTATATCTCCAAGCTTGACTGTCTGTCACCATCACATCAGCGAGGACACGTCGACAAAAGCTGCTTCATGGTTGTGGTTGGTGCGTTTGTACGCTCAACTTTTATGGAATGTGTATTTGAACAAATGTACAAATGCTGACTCCTGAACAATTATAAGGGGAGAATTTTAATTGTTACTAAACTTTTGGAGTTGCCTTCTTCGATTCCATGTTAAAGCCAAATAACAGTATTGGGAAATATACCAAAACTTCTTCAATGTTGTTGAATAAGTATAAAGGGCTTGTGTGGTAAAATCCAAACCTTAGTATTGTTAACTGCAGAAATATTGGAGAAAATTCACTGCCCGTTCGCATATTTTTATTTGTTTGGTGTGGGGCGCTTCCCAATACTGTTATTTGGCAGGAAAGTGGCCCAAGTCCTATTTCGCATCCTGATATTCATGGCTGACATAACTTTCACCTCTTTTTTGCTGCCACCAATTTGACAAAAATGAACTAGAATAGATAACCATTAGGTTTGTTCTTTTTTAAAATATACATTTTAAGAAACTGTAAATTTTCATTGCCTAATGTTGGATGATATTACTCTGCTATGCTTTATTTAACGGCCCGGCCGAATTCTCAAAAGTGGCGTTAAATTTAACCCTGTGGTAAATCACATAATTTCTGAAGTTCATAGACTAAATTTAACCCATGGACCGACATGCACTAAATGTTGGGATTACAAATACAGTCAAACCTGTCTTAGGGGGGCACCTGTCTATAGCAGCCAACCTGCCTATAGTGGCCATCAAAAGTGATCTCCTACAGTCAAACCTGTCTTAGTGGCCACCTGTCTATAGCACCCAACCTGCCTATAGTAGTCATCAGAAATTATCCCTGGCAGAGAAAAAAAATGCTATGGAACCTGTCTATAGAGACCACCTGTCAACAGTGGCCACTTTTCTTGTTTTCCTTGGGTGGGTCACTATACACAGGTTTGACTGTAGCGTGTCAGATTTAGTCCGTGAACTTCAATAACCTGGGGTTATATTTAAACTTCCGATCAGAATAAAGGGGCCACGATCAGTTCTTTGCTTTCTTTTATTTTTGAATCGAGTAAGTTTCTCTCTTCAAGGAGAACTTAAATCTAAATATGCAACAACTACATGTATGTCAGCTAAAATTGTGTCAAATTCTGCTCTGCTTATACACATGTATGTTTAAGGAAGGGCGAGAAGTCGAGCAAATTTTAACATTTCAATATTATTTTAGTTGTAATGCCATTATCTTATTTGGACAAGTACATGTAGTTCACTTTTCCATGGACATAGACATTATAAATATTAAATCTATTTTTACAAACCTCTGTATTTATTGTTGTAATGGTGATGGTGATAATAATGTTGCTAAATATGTGTTGTTTTATGTGTGCTAAGCTTTTGCCAAGTCCAGCCGCCTTTTGTACAAATGCAAGAAGGAAAAGGTAATGTAAAATCAATGTGTTTCCCATCCTGTATGCAAGAAGGGGAAAGAAATGTTGTAAAAACAATAAATATTTTTTCGCCCCCATTTTGTCATAATATTCAGACATGATAGCGTATCATCTGTTTATTTATTCCCTGGAGATCTAACAAAAATGTCATTCTTAGGAATAGATTTTGTTTCTTTCTTCCCTATTCAAATTTATGGGTGTTTCTTACCTAATATAAACTAGGAGACAAGTTATTTCATCAACCATAGCAGCTACAATTTATTCTTTGAAACCACCTTGAACGCATAGATGTTGCTATGTTGGACAAGCTTTCAGGTTGCCAGGTTCCTTTGTTAAAGTCTGTTCATGTATAGGTGTTGCTATGTTGGACAAGCTTTCAGTTTGCCAGGTTCCTTTGGTTAAAGTCTGTTCATGTATAGGTGTTGCTATATTGGACAAGCTTTCAGTTTGCCAGGTTTCCTTTGGTTAAAGTCTGTTCATGTATAGGTGTTGCTATGTTGGACAAGCTTTCAGGTTGCCAGTTCCTTTGGTTAAAGGCTGTACATGTATGCATGAAATTGGAATATGTTTAAGGAGACTGGCCTGTTGTTAATACGCTCTGCCCTCTGATCTCTGATGCACTTTCAGTTGTATCTCTAAGTTCAACTTCTTTTTTAGTATAAAATACAATCATATTATCTCTGTATTCCAAATTAATACAATTAAATGTAGTATTTGTAAGATTAGCATCTTTGTAGTAATTAAATAAATCATATTTGTTGTTCTTCAAAATGTCATTTTCCTCTGTAGGCAATCCATGTGTAATGAATGTATTGACCTTTTTTAATGTGTTGTAATGTATGTACAAAGACAAGGTGAATTTCAACTATTTGTCATTATGAGGTAAAATAATTGTGATCAAGAATGTTAATGTACATTAAAATTGACCATAAATATAACTTACTGACATTTTTTTTTTTGCAGTGAAATCATGGGGTATAACATAATTCGGAAGCAAAATAATCATGTTTATTATCATTCATTATCAATTTTGAGAAAGGTACTTTGCTGTATTTTGCTTCATGGCAGAGTAGTTTATTTATTGAGGGATTCAGTTGTAGAGAGTCTCTTTAATGGACAAATATTAATGAAATGATAATATTGAACAAAACTTATTGTATAGAGTACATAACACATAGCATTATGAAGCAGGTCCCTATGCACTATAAGAATGGCGAAGGATTCCCCCAAATTAATTGTAGTATCAAGTCAAAATAGTAAGTGATTGTCTGAAAATTACATTGTTTTGATTAATAGTATCACTGTCACATATTACATACATTTCCTACCGTTTCAAAAGTTAACACGTATTCTTTTGAACGGATTAAGTGTGAAGAAAGCAAAAGCATTTTGTATCGAGTATGAGGTGCACAAATAGAGTTAGATCTACATGTTACTCTATTTGTGTGCATATCATTCAAATTTTTAGAACACTTGTCAATTTCTCTTTCTTTTTTTTTCTCAGAATGAACATGCAAATTATATCTATAATCTCTTGTCCCACCTTAACCCATTGTGTTGAACAAAATATTGTACTTCTCTCCACCTTGCTGAACCAACGTGTGTCATAAAGATTTATATTCCCTCAATAAGACATCGACCTTTTGTATGTGCTAAATTGTTTTTGTTTGCTCGTTCTTTGCTTTTCTGCTGCACTAGTATTGGACGAAAGTATAATGTTATTTTGAATTTTGCATTAAGGTTTATCAGGAAAAGTTGTGGTTTGCGGTTATTTTAAGAATTTTTAGTTAACTATTATGAGGGATCTTTGAGCATTCACCTATGCTTGGGTCCCTGTGACCATGAATTTATATTTCTCAGAAATGTGGACCTGAAGAGATAATAATTTGGTTGTTACCTCTTTATTTTGTATTTTACATTCTTATTTAACCTTTGCTCCTTTAACATTACATGTTTTTTATTGCTTTTGTTTATATTTTTCTACAATTATTTGTTTTTTCTTCAAATGTGTCGTGTGTCTTAAGACTGTACAATGTACTTGCCAAACTGTTGCATGCTGATAAAATGTTTTCTGTCTCACAGATGCATTTATTTATTTGTTTATCTATTCAGACTGCCAGTTTTTTCTTTGGAATCTGTGCTCATAAAATTATGCAACCTGCAAGCTTAGTTTCATGGGAGGTCTATATAGTGTGGGTGACATGACTAAGTATTAGTATACAACACATCTGTTTTATTTTAGTTGCTTACTAGGTTTTTACTTAATACAGGGCTCAAAATTAGCATAGGCCCACTGGCCTGGGGCCACCAGAAATGAGCTTTGGGCACTAGAATTTTAGGATGTCAAACTTTACTTGCCCAATTGGGCAACCAAATTATCAACCCTTTCTAATGTGTTTCTTTGTTCTGGGACCACTCATTTCTGATTCAGGGCCAGCACAATTTGTAAAATCTCATTTTTACTTGCCCAACCTGCGGCCACTATCAAAATAGTTAATTTCTAGCATTTGCTAAATAGTAGGTTATGAGCGCAACCCCCAGCAAACCCTAGTTTGGAATTAAGGAGACTGCTCCTTGCTAAGTTAACCCTATTCATCTGAGATAGCATGGAACTAAGCTAGCAGGGTTTCATCAATGTAACCCCTGTTCTCTGTGCATTTGAGATGAATCAGCTTCATAGTTCATTTATGCAACATTTTAAGCACTAGGCTGAATGCTCTATTAAAACAAGGTATTTTTTTAAGTCATGGGATACTAGTTTATGTTTTGCTCGGTATGATAGCTATGCAAATTGTAAGTTTCCTTTACCAATAAATGAATTGTTCTTACTTATGAATAGTCATTTCAATTTGTGAGGTTTCGTACTTGGTGAACACAGTGACCCCAAACTCTCATACATTTATTTTCTTCATAATTAAGTGTTTTCTCTATTTGTATCATCTGTGTGAATGCGCTGTGTGTCTTTGTCAAAGAAATTCATTTTATATTTGATATGTTATTTTTTTGTCATTTTGGTTTATTAATCTGATGCAAAAACACAGTGTGTATAATAATGTAGAAAGAAAAAAAATTGCAAAGAAAAACACGTTGCCGACAAGCGAAACTATATTTGAGTTTGTTTTATATTCTTCCCACCTCATTGTAACATTATTTTGTTTACAATGAACACTCGGTTTCAAGATGTAGTAGACAAATATATCAAAACAAAGATATGTACAAGTTCATGTACATTGCATTGTTTTAAGAACGTATTTGTAAGTTGATATGCAAGTAGAAGGAAGGATATAGCCCCTTTATTTTTAAGTGAGTGTTTTTCTTTGCCGGTTTATTTATTAAGTGCACTTGTGAGAATAATCTTACGTGTTTTCCCCCTAAAAGTATTTCAAAGTATGGTTCATGTTTAAAGAGGAAATACGTAACTTCCCTGATACGTTTGAGGGGGAGACCCTTTTAGATCTTTATATAGTCATGAAGGACTGGTCCTGAAAATAGTCAGACTGGGGTCCAAGGAGAATACATGTTTTACCAAAATCAAGCAGTCCTGAACGAGTTAAGACAGATCTATATGAATGGGAGATAGACCAAAGAGGAACCGACCTTCCAATCCTATCAGAATCTTTTATATGAGAAGACAAATTGGTAAAAATTTGTAATTTTGCCCTCGATATAGATTTTGCTAGGATGTTAAAAATTCAGGCCGCCTTTGACAACTATCATTATACTGCATTGGCTGTTTATAGGGGATTATCATTTTTTTCCCCAATTTGTGTAGATCTCTATTGATATGGAAACAAACTATAATTTTTTTGTTTATGTCCCTTTTTTCTGCTGTGCTGACTTTTATTTGACAAAAGACGCAATCCATTTTGGGTCTGCAATAGGATTTATATTGCAATGAGTAAAGTTTTGTGTTTGGAATTATGATGTATTGGCAGATAATCAAATATGTTTGGGCTCATAGGGTATAGTTACAAAATGTTGCATTAATAGGTGCTCTTACATTTTTGTTCGTGTTTTTTATTTTTTATTTACAATGCATTACAACAAAGCTATCAGGGTATTTTGGAAACTTAAACAATATTTTTCTAAACTTGAATTACTGTGAATAGTTTATATATTTTCTGTTGCTCCATGACTTGTTAATACTTAGTTTCACATCTATAGACTAATCTATGGTATTTTCAAACATGCAACATGTACATCAGTGAAATTTGGTAAAAGAAAACTTGTCATGCAAACTTTGTGTTATTTGCATGGTTATGATTTGTGTATGTTATTATTTGCTGTAAATGATTCATCACATACACCAATATTTATGTATGGTCAATACACAGAAACTTTACCAGGGGGAACAAATATTTCATTTTCAGATTCTACTTTTCAAGCTTACCAGGCCTTTTATTTGACATTAAGTTTACCTGCCGCATTAAAATGCATGCTTCACTGTAAAGCGTAAACTTTGTTTTACTTATTACTATTATTATTTACTTTATTACTTTATGAGAACTACGGGGACACTTTTATAATTAACAAGAGTTCTTTTTGGTATTTTAGGGATTAAATTGCCCCCAAATGTCCATTTTGTATTTCTTGTTAACATTTTATTTGTATTACTGGCATATGTTTGTTTTTGTATTTTTTTTTGGAGGGGGGGGGGGGGGGGGGACAGAGGGGAATTTCCCATTTTGCCTAACTAATGAAAGGGAGAGTGACATTATTGTAATTCTATTTCTTCGGGCTCCTACAAATGAACTGATCCTCTTAGTTGGAAGGGAATTGCACGCAAGAGCCCGCAAGCTGATAAGAATCTTGATAATAACTACTTTTAAAAATAATCTTCCATTTATCATCCAAACTGTGTGCTATCAAAGGTCAAAGGTCAATGCCAAATATGTCCTGAGAAGATTTCATTGATTTGTGAAATCAGGTGAGCTTATCTTGTCCGTGCAATTGCCGTAGTGTAAACTGTAAAGTAAAAAAATTGTATATTTTTTCCATTTAGTAAGTTAAATTCAATATTTTTCATGATGCTTATCTTAAGAATAAGATGCTCTGACATTGAAGTGAATGAGGCAAACTATTTGTTAATGAACTGATGAAATCAATGAATTGCACTTTTACTTCTTTTGTAAAATAAACTTTAATGTTTTTATGTGAACTGTTTTGAAATGAAATGAACATCAAAAATGTATTACTCTGTTTTGTCTTTTCTTTGATTTTTGATTGGAATTGTTTTTGTTTGTGATTTTGCTATAATGTCGGTGATGGTGCCTGCATAAATTTTGTGCGGAAGTATGAATATGTAGTTTCTGTAATGGAAAAGATAGACCAAAATCATGGAACAAAATGTTTTCTACACCGTCAAAAAGACTTCAAAGTTAACTTAGAATACAATGTGTTTTGCTTGGATGTTTGATGATGTTTATCTCTGTGTACCTCATTGTGTATAAATGTGTTGGCACAATCAAACCTGTGTATAGTGACCACCTATGAAAGGGAACAAACAAATGGCTATTAAAAACAGGTGACCTCTATGGAAAGGTTCCATAATAAATGTTTTGCTCCTGCTGGATTTTACTTTTTGTGATCACAGTTAAAGTTATTTTGGTAGACCTAGGGTTAGATCCTAACGCACTCACACACACACACACACCCAAACAACAACAACAAATAAATAATTGAATTGAATGAATAAATATATGAATACATAAATAGTATAATGAAAACACGGTAAAATAGCTTAAAATAGCAGATTATTCTATATCCAGGATTTCCAGGACAATATCCAGGATCATGAAAAAAAAGGGTAAGCTTAAAATACAATTTACATTTTGAAAATCAACAAAGGGCAGGGGGAAGATTGCATTAAAAGGGTGGCAAACGGGGAAAATCGGGGAAAGGACCCCAAAAAGAGGAGGGCAGTTTCACAACAAACATTAGGAAATTAGATTAAAGCCCTCGTTGGGGAAATTCCCCGTGTATTGTATAGGGATAATCACGGATGAACGAACAAGCCTGAATAATAAGTCCCGCTGCTTACCTAGTTGAATTGAGTCACTTACACAAATAAGCGCTCTGAATATGAATTATTATATTACTGCAGGGCGCTCTGTTCCCGCACGCGCGCCGTTGCAGAAAGAGTTGCGATCGATTGTAAAGTTGCAATTAATTGCAAGTCGGAACATTATGCACATTTGAACCAATCAGATTTGCGCATTTAGTCACATGATGTGACTTGCTATTAATCGTAACTTTTCAATCGATTGAATCTCTTTCTGCAACGGGGCCCAGATCGTATAATCATAGACATACTAGTAATGGACAATCATCGAATCTTGTCTTTTTGACCCAATCATCGTCGCCGCTGCATTCATTACCAGAAGCTATTTTAAATGCTATTGTCTCATTTCTGGTGCAAGGACAATTATTTGCATTTCACCGGACAATGAGCTCACTAAGACATGACTGAGTAATTTCTCCTCTTCGCCGCGTGTTTTAGGCTGATGCATGTCTTTTTTAGTCATGAAAGCTATAGGTCACATGTTTCGTGATCAGCAAATCATAAATGGTACATTTTGGGGCAAAAAGGAATATCAAATTGTGCCTTCGCAAACTCCCGCACACTTACAACGTCCGATTCACCAGAAAGAAGCGTAGACAATCTTTATTTACATGTCAATATTTTTCTGGAGAAATATGCGGAAACCTTGAAAATTAAGGTTTTGACGGGTAGTACATTTTTAGAAATTTTGATCATATTTTTTGTATTAAAAATGTTATGTTACGGATATTTGTACCAAATGATCATTATATTATCATTCTCTTCCATAAAAAGTCAATTCAAAGACCCGGCTTGCTCAAGTTCGTCTGAAAATGTAAGTTTTATCCAAAAAAAAGTTAAAGCTTGACTGTCCTCACTCGTCAAGGCGGCGACGATGATACGATCAAAGGGATTAACCAAGCATCGGTACCATGGTGATATCTTTGTATTCTCCAGGTGAATGAATGTCGATGACTGTCCATGCTATTATGTCTATGGTATAATATACAGTATCGCTATCAGTGCGTCTTCTTATTCATGTTATTGGTCATAGCGCCATCTCCCAGTCGAAACTATGATACTAAATTATGGTAAATATAGACTTCAACTAAATCCCTTCAAATCCAATTTAATTAGTAGTTTAGTACCGTATATTCAAGATGTATAAATAGCGTCTGCGAAACGAACTGGGCGAACTTGTAAGAAAATGAGTAAATGCCAAGTATGTTTTGTTTTCTTCGAATTCAGAGGTACATAGCCTATATCACGTTATAATTTAGTCTTCTCTAGAGCATGAAATGCCCATAAAATTGAAGAAAATAAATGATTTCGAAATTCATCCATAAAATAAATGTTTCAAACATTAGGCAAATTTGAACTATCATACGTATACAAACACACGCACGCACACACACACACACACGCACACACGACCACACACACACACACACACACACACACACACACACGCGCGCACACGCGCGCACACACACGCACACACACGCACACACACGCACACACACGCACACACACACGCACACACACACACACACACACACACACACACACGCACACACACGCACACACGCACACACACACACACACACACACACACATAATATACACATACACACGAGCACACGCGCACAAATACGCACAGTTTACACACATACGCACAAAGGAAACTACACAATGAACAAACAGACGCATACTATTTTAGATTGTTGACACTTACCGCAATTACCTTGTTATCGACATCAAAACGCATCGGTTCTAGTCACCATGCGTTATTATTACTGAATACTACAGTATTGAACGGGAATTCAATTAGACAGAAACATCGATAGTATATAGTTAAACGTATTATAAAAAGTCCAATATAAAGTTACGACCAAACTAGTAAAACCTGCATGTTTGTACAACCTGTCTACGTTCTCATCAAGTCGTAGAAACATATAAAGGCCTATGTAAACACAAATCGCCATTCAGCATAGCCATATAGAATATGCGACACGATGATCTAATGAACTAGATGAACCTTTATATCTTAGAGGGATCTATAGTAACTTTGTCGGCATGTGCAGAAAGTGATGACTGTTGGTTAAATGTATAATGTTGTAATCTGATATTAAATTTCACTTTAAATGGATGTTAAATGGCCGAGAAATGAGCGAAAATGCAGAGTGGTATTTGCAACTCGTTGCACTGACTTTGTTCACAGTAACTATGAATATCCAGGGATAGTTAAAAATCCGACCACTTCAGTCGTAAATATCTTCTCTAACGAAAGGAAGTTAGAAAAAACCATAACCTTCTCCATGGTTTTATTGGTAATACGAATACAACAAAGGTGAAAGAGAACCACTAGATTTCTAATGAAGTTTTGCGGACTTGGACAAAAGTCAATGTTACATAGACCCCTAAAATTATTTTTGGCGACAAATGTATTGCTCTAAATGTTGTGGGATTTTGAGGAAGGGTGGTATATGGCAGGGGCGTCGATCACGGGGGGGATGGGGGATATATCCCCCCAATACATTTCAGGTGGGGGATGGCCTGTATTATCATCCCCCCCCCACCCCCCAATATTTGGGGTTAAACAAATATAATAACATCAAAATTAAGGAGCATTGCCCCCTCTCATGAATGGAAGTTGTTACTATAGTCTTCTTTAAACTACTTTTTGATAATGCTAAACTGCCCAAATCCAAAATCTTCCGGGGCTGCACCCCTGGTACCCCCCATTAAGGTTATTTGACCCATTACCAGCCATGTACTCATTAAATATTCAGGACTTCAGGACTTCAGGAATTCGGACTTCTCTCTTGGTAAACTTTCAGGCGATCCTGGCCCACTGTGCGTTTGCGCTTCGCTCACAAAATTAGAGCTAATTATTCAATAGTTAATTGTATTTCTGGATATTACAAATCCAAAGCTTCGGGGCTTCGCCCCCTGGACCCCAATAAGCTTTCCAATGTGGGTATACCTTGACTTATTCTATTCAGGGTTCCATCAGGATGATTGCAATCGACAGTAATGTATCTATCAGGCTAAAATTCATCCATACTTGGACAGTGCCTCATCATAACAGGATGCTTGCAATGTGCACTTAATAATCTTCCAATCTCTAAACAGCTAATTCAAAAGCCTATACTCCCTATTTACATATAGACAACATCTTTATAGCTGGATATTACAAATCCCAAAGCTTCCGGGGGCTCCGCCCCCTGGACCCCCAATAAGCTTCCCAATGTGGGTATCCCACGATGCTATTCAGGGTTCCATCAGAATGCTTGCAATATATGTATCTATCAGGCTAAAGTTCATATTGGACAAAGCCCAGCTCATAACATGATGCTTGCAATGTGCACTTAATAATCTTCCAATTTCTAAACAGCTGAATTCAAAAGCTTTGCCCCCCCCCCCCCCCCTCAACCATAAAAAACCGGGGACGCTGCTGGGTTGTCGCTTCGCTCCCTCGCCAGAGATGGTCAAAATGACGAATCATCCCCCCCCCCCCCCCCCCCCCCAATGGCGAGAAGAAATCGACGCCCTTGGTAAATGGGGTGGTTAAAAGGAGACATGTTTGGCATTAAAGCCAAATAACAGTATTGGGAACGCTACCGAGAAACGAGAGCATAATAATTGGCCAAACTAATTGAGCAATATTGTTGAATTAGTATTTGTGCGGTAAAAATCTGAACTTAGTCAGCACGCCAGTAAGATTTTGTCTAAATTCACAGCCCGTTCGCCCCTTATCCGCTGGGCTGTAGATTGGTCGAGAACGTCACCCACATGCCGTGCATACTTGCGCTTGCATAGATTTTGCATGTAGCGTATATCTTGTAGAATTGAATCTCTGGTAAAGAGACTCTAACATTTTATTGTTTAAATAGCTCAAATAGTTTCGTCCAAAGTTTTATATTAACAGGTAAGTTGTATGATATAATTATATTCTTTCACATGGTAGGTATTGAAAGCATATTTCTCGTTTCTTGTGTGTGGGGCGCTTCCCAATACTGTTATTTGGCATACGGATACCTTTATATATATCAGCCTTACTCACGTGTGATACATCTATTGCAAAATATTATGATATTATTCCCACTATTTCTACTGAAATATTATTTTTTAATTATATAGAATCAACGAAACATTGACATTTTGTTACGTAATTTGATACCAGTTCTACAAAGTATCAAATTAATTGAATAATGAAGATGAAATAGAATACGTGGGTCTAACAAATCCGTCTTTATTCGTACTGTAATATATACCGTACGTAATTTTATGTGTGGCTATATTCTGTACAAAAAATATGTATACTATAATATATTATCATAAACTTTTGCCAGAAGAACTTTTGCATGAATAATATTGTTTTCTTTCACCGTTATCGTGTATATGCTTATATATAAATAAATAAAAAGCTGAGTGAATAAACAAACAAACAAACAACACAAATAAATAGATGTTCAAGTTCAATTAAGAAAATGCAAGACTCCGAGCACCGTGTATTGCAACGTGGAGAAGAGATATAATTATTATGATTCACATTAAATGGATCTAGTAACAACATTGTCCAAATCCTCAAAACTTACTTGGATCTACCGGTTCTCTGGTTCTCTCATACCGTGTTGTATTCGTACTAAGAAAATAAGCGTGGGACATGTTTCGGTTTGTCGAATGTCCCATTCGTTCAAAAGATATTTATGATTGAAGTGTTCCGATTTTTAACCATCCACTGGATAGCAGATCATTCTTTGAATAATAAATAATCGTAATAAATAAGAACTTCTGCCTATATAAACAAGAAAGGCTAGACATGCATTAAAGGGATCTAGTAACTTTATTGACATGTGCAAAAAGTGATGAACAGGCCCGTAGCCAGGGAGTCGCGTCATGTGCGTACACCCCCCCCCCCCCCCCCCCCCCCTCCCCACCCCAAATTCAGAAAGATCCACTTTTTCTCGGTCTCGGGCAATGATTGGTCTTGTTGACAACCCCCTGGAGGTCTTGGTCTCGGCCTCAACAATTTTGGCGACGGACACCCCCCCCCCCCCCCCCCCTCCTCCTCCTGGCCACGGGCCTGTAAAATGTGCATTGTTGTGATTTGATAGGTCCACTGAGAAATGTTTGAACATTTCACGTTAAATTGACATTATTATGGTCAAGTAATGTGCGAAAATGCAAAGTGATATTCTCTAACTCATTGCACTGACTTTGTACACACTTATAACTTTCCAGTGGAGAATTAAACATCTGAACACTTCAATTGGAAAGGGAAAATCGAAAAGCAGCAGCCATGTTCCATGCTTATATACGTGTAATAATGCCTGAGAGGACCACTATAGTTCTAAGTAAGATTTGTGGATTTTGATAATGTTACTACATCCATAACACGATGTATTAAGGAAATGCAAAAATCGAATACATCTTGAGGCTGGTCAACGTTTTGAATTCATAGTATTTTTAAATGAAAAAGAGGTATATTGTGTATGTTTAATTACTGTACAGAAGTGCGATAAAATACATGAAATTGTAGGCCTATATCCTATTTTCGCGTTTTGAACTTCTAAGGACATTTTGATATCAACAAACAATATTACATTATTTACTTTACATATTTTATTGTGTCGTGAAAATAACAGGAAAACATGAAAATAACATTTGTTTACAGCAGGAACACAATATTTGTTAGCAGCATTACTTCCCTGTGTGTATATCAAATACGACTATTGAAAAAGTATATTATATTCGGGCTTCATTTAATATTTTACATAATTATGTTTGCTATTATTTTACCCAAACATTGTATGGCACAATACAAATTGAATACGAGTATACATGTTCAATGCAAGTCTAACAACACGAATTATAAGTATGTTTTACTTTACATGTTCAGTTGCATGTAATAATATAAATAACAAATATATAAGAGAGAACAAACATGTTAAAACTTTGTTCACAATATCTTCGCATTTCGATGCACTTTAAAATGCAACTGTTTTTATTTATTCCAGTGCCGGGATGAGCAAAAACATTTGTGTGTATGATGGGTGGGAGGAGGGGGGCGGGGGGGGGGGGGGGGCTTTCGATCGAGGAATCGAAGCGACTGAGTCATAGGGAGAGTTTGAAAGGGGTTTAATAATTCAATTCAATTCAACATTATTTTGTATTAATACCTAATCCTCGCGATGTGATTACAATCAAATAAAACAAAAATAATATGTTCAAAGAAGAAGGAAAGTAAAGATCAGGTATATAATATAGATCATTAAGTGATTGTTACTTTAAATTCACTGACAAAAGAAATGATCTCGATCTTACTCGAGTCACGAGTCGACATACACATATGACTGTATAACATTGACATTATTGATGAATTAAATATATTGGAGAAAAATCACCTGGCATAAGTAGCTTATAGCTATAGAGAAATGTCGAGATATCCCAGGTTCGAGTATCACCAGCTCCAAATGTACATGTATTTGTTCATTTACAAACAAACAAAGTCAATCAAGTTGTGACGCTTCTTCTACTCCCGGTTTCTATATCGTCGATGTAACCTAGTAGGAGCATTAATCTTCGAAATATTAGCACTGAGCATTGAGATAAAGTTATACAAATATTGTGTAGAGAAAAATCCCGGAAAAAAATAAGTTCGATATCCATTTTAATTTAGTACACCTGGGATGAAAGTACTGATATAGGATAAAATCCTTTGCCAGAAGACTCGCGTACCAGGTTTGGTTTCGAACTGAAGACATGTACGGCTATATTATTATATAACACATCATTCAAGTTACTAGCCCTTCTACGCCGAAGGTGTGACAGGTGGCTCTTGTTCATTGTCTAACACATCCTCGTTCTGGTCTAGCTCTTCCTGAACTTGGTCTAACTCACCTTGGACCTGGTCCAATTCTTCCTGAACCTGACCTAACTCGTGATCCTCGTCTAACTCGTCTTTGACGGATCCGATGCCTGACGAAGTAGTGCTAGTTAGCGTCTCCTTGCTGCTGAACGCACACGCTATCACTGCTTCATCAGCTTCTGAAATAGGTCTTGGCTGGGTTGCAAGAGAGTCCGACACAAGAGATGACCTCCCACTGACGGGGCTAGACCCTCGGTCGACCAGTTCTAGCGATGACCGCCTGCGACATTTGGTCGGGTCTTCCTTACGACACCTGCAGCTGTGTGAACGGTCGTCCCCAAAGCCGAACTTGTGTGACGCGGAGGAGTCCATGACCTGGTCCGTCCTGCGCTGAACGTGAGCTAACGTCATCCTGCGCAGCTCCAGAGCAGAGTTCCGCTGCGGCTGCCTCAAGATGATGTAACACTTGGGGAAGTAGAGAAACCCGAAGAACGGCCACGGCACCACTATGTTGAGCGCTGCCTGGATGATGGCTTTTGCGCTGCCGTTCACCAGCAGGTAGCCAACGAAGCACACTG
>JBAMJV010005463.1:35000-77471 GCA_037951105.1 Echinarachnius parma
TATCCGCTCGAGTGATGAATTGAATTATGAGAAGAGGACAAAATCCTGAGCGGCTAGTATATACAAATTATCAAGAAATGCAATGCCAGGATGCAATACAGTGTATAATATTAAAGGGGCCCTGCAACCCAAATGCATGTTGACCTCTGTTCATCTGTATTAGTGTACACATTCAATATTTGTAAACGGTTTGACCCAAATATGTTTTGTATATTTTTAAACATTTTATCATTTATTTGTCTTCATGTTGCTAAGCCCCACCTCCTAAAAAACCGTCCAGAGCAAATTCTATTGTTGACCTGCAGTGACATAATTTGTCAATCACTGGTCAGCTTGTGATTAGGCTAATCACAATAGCATCACACGGTTGAATAGAATACCAACTCACACAACTTCAATTACAATAGCTGTTGCTATGTCGGAAGAAAAGCACTGTCTAAGCTATTGCATGGAGGTATGCAGGGCATGCTTTTGTGTGGATGTTCTTTTTGTACTTTCATATTTTGTTAATCTCATGGTAGCTGACCAGTGATTGACAAATGATGTCACTGCAGGTCAACAATATAATTTGCTCTGGACGGTTTTTTAGGAGGTGGGGCTTAGCAACATGAAGACAAATAAATGATAAAATGTTTAAAAATATACAAAACATATTTGGGTCAAACCGTTTACAAATATTGAATGTGTACAGGAGTATTGAAGGAGTACAAAGAAAGCCTCGCCGGAAACGTTTTTAAAAAATGTCAAGCAATGTCGTAATGAACCGGCTATACTTTAATTAAATGTCTCCGCGGAGGTCATTTTAACACAAATAATTTACAATTGAAGTGGGTTTGTCAACTAAAGAAACATGGTGTAAAATATCATTTGTGTAAGCGTAATGCGATCTGAGCCTGGTGAAATATTTGTAATGCGGACAAGCTATAGTCAGATAGTATAGGGGGAAATGCAGAATATATTGCAAACGTATTTTTAAACTTGTGTCTGTTTGTGCTACTTTTGAAATTAAAATGTTTTATCTGTCAAAGATACATCAATTTGTGCCAACTGCCAATGTCACGTGGCGGTCACGTGAATGCATCACATGATAGTGCGTCATTTCGAAAGAGGACTTACTGGTTTAGAAGTTCTAATAAAGTTTTAATTGTTTCGCTATAATTCTATTTAAAACAAATATTGAAATACCGTATACAAATTAATGTTATCAATTAAACTGTTATGAGTAATTTGATGCAGAACGCAGAAGCCCAGTTTATACCCGTGAAATTACTATACTGTAGCGAGACAATGGGACCATAATTATAGATCATAGACCGCTTCCCCCCGGGGGGGGGGGGGGGGTACTCGTGTATATTTGCAAGACGGTTATAGTGCCGCTTCAATGACCCCCCTTTTCACATCCGAGCCGGCCGCTTCTAAGGGTCCCATTTTCATGAATACAAAAAAGGCCGATCGCCGCTCCTATAAGGGTCCCATTTTCATCAAAACAAGAAAAGGCTGCTCTTAAGACCTTGGCCTTGACAATTTTGGACGCCGGACACCCCCCCCCCCCCCCCCCCCCCCCCCCCCCCCCCCCCCCCCCGCTTACACGACTCTCGTGCTCGACCACGATCGCTCCGTAGACCAGGCCGTTTGAAGTTGGTTGATCGAGGCACATCCGCTCCTTAGACCCCCGTTTTGAAGTTGGCTGAGGCACACCCCGCCAAAAGATAATTCGAGTACCCCCTCCCCCCCCCCCCCCCCCCCCCCCGCTTACACGACTCTCGGACTCGGCCACGATCGCTCCATATAAATTATAGACCCCCGTTTGAAGTTGGTTGAGGCACACCCGCTCTTTAGACCCCCGTTTTGAAGTTAGTTGAGGAACACCTCCGCTCCTTAGACCCCTGTTTTAAAGTTGGCTGAGGCACACCCCCCACCAAAAGATAATTCGAGTACCCCCCCCCCCCCCCCCCACCCCCACGGGCCGATTACAACATATGAATGAAACTAAACTTGACCCAAAAAACCCATAAACGATAGCTCGCGCGTCTAGTGAAGTATTAAGCCCACGCTATGCCACTCATAACCGGAGGTCGTATATCAGACAATGTTAGGAAATGACTCACCGTTATCATGGAGATGACCGTATTTTTGATAGATAACCGATCACAATACTATAACAACACAGTCATTCAAGTGGTCTATAATTTGATGGTTCTCGTGTTTAGCGCCTGATCATAAATACGGAGTGAAAGTATTCAGTGCATCATTGATCACGAGTCACTTACCAAGTATAGAAAAGACGCATATCGAGCGAAAGTAGTTTGTGTATCACGAGTAAATACCAACATTTCGAGTGGTAGTTTAATACTGCGTTAGAAAATTCCGCGCTTAGGTTGTAATGGAAAGTGAAATTATGTTGTATCCGCTCGTGAATGTTTCTGGATGATTTATGAGATATTCTGTTGGAAATATTAAGTTTTCACGGAGTGAAGATAATAAACCAGCGATGATGACAAGATGTATCCTGTGGGATATTGTCAATCAAGTTAAATTGGCTAATTATTTTATAGAGTACCGAAGGAATTACATCACACTCTTGTTATAAAATAGTCAGCAAAATCCAACTCGGTATGGGTTGTCCTTTCATAATTTATGACGTCAAAGAGGGTGATTAGTGGAACAAGACCTCGAATATATAGACTGATTTTTCGGTCATAATTATAAAATAGCAATTGTTCTAAACAACTTTTGGGTCGTGGGTCATTGTGGGTTGGAGTTGAATAATTTCCCTCTCCTTAGCAACCGTAGATCACAAATTGTTTGCCTGACATTGTTAAAAACTATTACAAATTACAATGGATAGATGTGACATCACACTAAAGGTACTTTATAATAATTTAGATAATTAGATATATAGGAAGAACTTTATGATGGGGGTATATAATTATAAGGGAGCATTTTTGTCTGGGTGCTTAGGTCATTTGACCGAATTTCATATTCATATCCCATCGGTCATCTGACAGAGAAATAAGAGAAAGGACTTCCAAACCTGCCCTCTCAAACTGATATGAATTCGCTTTAAAATTATTTGTAAATGAAAATGTTAAACATTTCCATAACATTAAAGGTAGTGTTGAGTATTGGTATTTCCCGAAGTGCCCCCCGATATTTTTTTGTGAGATAATGAAAAACTGACTGTCAAATTCGAAAGAACATACAATGTTAATGACAGAATAAACTTTATTTGATCAAAATCGGTTCAGAAACGGCTGAAATATCCATAAATATATTTTTATTCAAAATAGTTCACACCGGCCATCACCGGGCGATATTTAGACTTTTAGAAAAAAATTTAAAACATGCTCGAAGACTACTTTGAAGAAAATCTGAATAGGTTTTTAAAAAGTCGTTGATGATATTATCTCTATTGAATCATTATTTTAACAAACAATAAATGCACAATTTTGTATGAAAAAAGGCTAAAACCAATGATTTTTTTTTAAATAGCGCCCTCTTGAGTTGTAACGGCTCTTTTTGAATGATAACAGGGGTTTTACTTAGTCGTTTGTAATTGTGTATACTTTTCGAGCATGGTGAAGTTATAACTATTACTTTGTACCGTAATGGTGCAGGTTTTGGTTACTAAAGTTAAGTTTGACCAATACTCAACTATCCCTTTAATAATGTGCTTAATACTGCAGATGCATGAATAGTTTCTAAACAATTAATTGATATTCCTAGTCAATATTAAGGTAGCGTGTTTCAATTTGTGTTTTCTAATACAAGTACTTAATGAACATTTGGGGTAAAATTTAAACAATTAATTTGATAGCGAACTTAATTAGTCACTCTAGCGGATAATTTTATGAAATTAATTTACTCGCAAAATAATTAATGATTTGGGATATCTTTGTATGTCTTTGTTTTTCAATTAGGATCCCCCTTACGTTTGTCATTGTTTATGTAAAATTGTTGGGGCACGCGGTCCCCCCCCCCCCCCCCCCCTCCCCCTTTAGCTTCGCCACTGGAATCATTGTCGAGTGGTACAGTAATGCCCGGCGCAGACAGAGCCGACTCGACTGGTTGTCATTCCGATCGGCTCAGTTTTCGGTGTCTCGCGACACACATTTTGCCAGTCGAGAGACAGTCGGATGCCAGTTGGGGCCGATTCAACAAGATAAATCTGCTCCGACCGACCGGGCCCAACTCTAGCCTAATTGAAACCAGTCGGGTCGGGTCGAGTCGGCTCTGTCTGCGCCGGGCTTTATACATACCATCTATCCCCGTTGAGTAGTTCAAGTCCCCTTCGCAGAAGACGCAGAGATGGCAGCACGGCGGCCGGCCGGGCAGGGGCAGACGGGTGTGGGAGGATGGACAATCCGCTGAACACCGGCTCTCTGGTACCTTCATCATGCAAACAAATACATAAAACAAATTATCATATTTCATCTACGATATGTGATACCTAATCATGCAAACAAACAAAATAATGAACAATAATTAACATAAAAATAATGATTTTCTATATGTATATGATATGTTTATATATCCGATTTTGTTAGCGCCTAAAGTTTAGTCATGTGACTATTGACGCGTTTTTATGTATTTGTAATGTTGAATAAAAACCAATTATCTATCTATCTATCTATCTATCTATCTATCTATCTATCTATCTATCTATCTATCTATCTATCTATCTATCTATCTATCTATCTATCTATCTATCTATCTATCTATCTATCTATCTATCTATCTATCTATTATCTATCTATCTATCTATCTATCTATCTATCTATCTATCTATCTATCTATCTATCTATCTATCTATCTATCTATCTATCTATCTATCTATCTATCTATATATCTATCTATCTATCTATCTATCTATATCTATCTATCTATATATCTATCTATCTAATGATGTTATTTCATCTACGATCCGCGATACCTAATCATGCAGACAAACAGAATTATGATGTTATTTCATCTACGCTTTTTGATTTGTATCCTGTCTTGCTGTTTTGATTATATAGCCTACTATGAAAGTATTTATGCTTGACCATGTATTTTCAATTTCTTATGAATTTGAAATTTTTGAAAACAAAAAACACAAATTAATACCCCCACTCATTTCATCTTCATCCTCCCACATTGAAATTTTCTTCCCTTAATCTTAGTCGGGAAAATTATCGTGAACCACAAAAATGTATAATGCTTAATTCATAAAGCTGTAAAAAAAAAACTTTTAAAAAACATACAAATGTATAAAGATTTCTTATGCTTATCCAGCTCGAAGGTTACATTTATTCGACATCATCACAGTAAATTACGTAAATAATATTTTTCATGAATATTCTGAGAATTCCATTTTTCTTTTTCAAAAGCTAGGAAAAAGAGCAAAAAACAAAATAGGGGCTTTACCAAGAAAAAGCCAGCTTCCTGATTTCTAAAGATCCTTGGATGATGATACTTCCCCCAAAACCTTCTCAATGCTCGTGCTAGTCGTGTAATTAGACCCGACACAAACACGAATGATATTGAGCAAACATTTTACACTTTTTGTCACAATATAATGTACAAATTTGTTGTTACCTCCATTTACCTTTTAGGGAAAGTGCGAGAGATAGCGCGAAGTGATGCATTGATTTTTATTATGCCTATGGTAAATTAATTCAAAATAGGGGGAACTAATTTCTGGTCAATTTTCTCTTCTTTTTTAAAATTTTATATTTTACGGTAAAGTTTGGGTGTGTGCACTTAGCAGCTATAATGTTCTTTTGGTATAGACCGAAAATCGTTCGTTATGCTCCGCTAGCTTGACGGTCGGATCGCGGGTTTTAAAAATCCGATATTATAGTAAATCCCATGAACATGATGAAGAGACGGGTATTTCTGTCTACTTTTGGTAATACTTTGATTAATTAATTACATTTTTTAGTTCATTGGTGTGAGAAGGAACGCACGAATCCGCGTGGGAAGTTGTTTTTTGTTGGTAGTAATTATACTAGGATTATATAGATTGCTTTTAATTAATAGACCAGACAGTAATCAAGTGATTAGAATAATTATCCCATGACAAAACAAAAATATTTTCCCGTTCCTATTTTCCAAGGGTACCTCCTCCAGTTTCCCCTCTAATCAACCATATTACCGCAAATCTGTTTCGAAACTTGACATTTTACGGCAATTTACGCCTCCATAGACATGCATGCAAGAGGGGAAATACAATTTGTATCGAAGATCCGGTGGTTTGAGTGCGTCTGCGCCGAACAGAGACCAATCTGACATGTTCCGTGACAACTATCGCTTGACCAATTTGACCCAAACCGGACTTCATAGAAAAAATGTCCGGTTCCGGGAATGACTCTTGACCATTGTACTGTCAAATATGTTGACTAATTAAGGCCCGGTCACATATTACCGGAGAGCGTAAACATATATAATTATAGGCCCGACGGAGAGTAACATTTTCAATCCGTTCGTCTCCGATTGTATGCGTTTCTTGTCCGTTCCTTGTCAGGCAATACGTTGTTCTATCCAGCGGAATGTTTTGTGCATGAATCAATGGAGGAGACTTTCACCACTGGATAATTTTTTCGCAAAATAAATGTTTTATTCGTCGGGCATCCGTTTACGCTATCCGGTGATATGTGACCGGGCCGCTATATCACGAAATCGCGGGAAAGCGGAGGTGATTAGTAAACTCGACCTACATACTCAAATTATACAAATCACATCCCGAATCAGAAGATAATGCTTGCAGTCGTCTGGGTCATTACGGGATTCTCTTGCTTGGTCATGCTTGTCATGATTACTGTTTATTACTGTATATAGGGGAACTGTTAATTTAAAAATCCCAGCTCACTGGTATATGATGGAGGACAATTATTTTATCTACTCAGGTCATAATATACTTTGGGAGAAACAAGGGGGAAATAATTATTATCGTGATATTTAGTACATGATTAGTATAATTTCTGAAGAGTAAATTAAACGGGAACAATCCGGTCAGCGGGGCTCTCAGCGATTCAACCCCCGAATATGTCATGAAAAAGAGTTAAACGTTTTTTTGTTTTTGTTTTCAGAGTGATATTATGATGTAGTATATATAGGCTCACTTGAATATTAGCCCTTGGAAATAAAAGTGTATGGCTTTACCTACAGACAAGTAAAGTAAAACAAAAATGGTTTTGTGAAAATCTATTTTTGTTATTCTAAAAACGAAAACTTTTATTATTCGCTTTTATTGTCGACACTGCAAAAGGATATCATAACCAATTTGCGGATGAAAAAACACGTTAATATTTTTGACAATATTCGGCATGTCAAAAAAAAACCCCCGCTTATTCGGTCATTTCAAGATTAAACTTTTGGTTTGTACATTATATTTGGGATTTCAGGTTGAATTTGTCCATCTTTCACTAACTTTACCAAAGACATATTCAAATGAATGGGATAAGAGGGCAAATATATTATGTTCAACGAAATAAAGGTGGAATAATGATAAGTCCAAAACACGGAACGGGGCACTTCCCAAAATATAGTAACAAAATGATTATGTCCATCGGATAGGGTATCTTTTCCAATGAAAAACGATACCAAGAACAGTAATTTTAGTCGTGTAGTTTTTGTTTTAAGGCGCTCTGAGTGACACCATGTCAGGCTCCCATTTTTGTCAATTTTTACCAAGTCAGTGCCTGATAAATCGCACTTACTGCCCGTCATATCATCAAACAACCATGCTTATTCTCTCGGCACACAGCTGAATGCACACTAACAATAGCGCGCGTATTCCTCGTTGTTCAATGCTATGACGGGCAGTATAAAGTGCGATTTATCAGGCACTGACTTGGTAAAATTTGACAAAAAGTCAGTGCCTGATAAATCGCACTTTATACTGCTCGTCATAGCATTGAACAACGAGGAATATGCGCGCTATTGTTAGTGTGCATTCAGCTGTGTGTCGAGAGAATGGGCATGGTTGTTTGATGATATGACGGGCAGTAAGTGCGATTTATCAGGCACTGACTTGGTAAAAATTGACAAAAATGGGAACCTGACATGGTGTCACTCAGAGCGCCCTAAAACAAAAACTACACGACCAAAATTACTGTTCTTGGTAACCTTTTTTCATTGGAAAAGATACCCTATCCGATGGACATAATAATGTTGTTACTTTATTTTGGGAAGTGCCCCGTTCCGTTTTTGTTTGGCCACCCTGTATAAACATGATAAACTATCTGAAAGATGGGGGCAGCCCACCCCCCCCCCCCCCCCCCCCCCCACCCTTCGTCCCCGACTAAACTGAGCCTGGATAAAGTCCATGCACCTTTGAACTATATTCATGCTTCGTATTCATTCATGAAAATAGTAGTGTTACTGAGAATCGAAATTGATTTGGTAATATTTCTATATAACCAACGGTGCATAAACAAGGCAAAACCACAAACAATAATAATTATGTAAAGCGATAGAAGCGAGAAGCGGATCGATTGTGTTGTTTACCATCTTTACAATTATAATCTTCATAAAATTAATGTTGGTATTAAAATTATGTCAATAATTCAAAGGTCATCTCCAAGTCATTTCCTCATACCAGATCAATGCGACCGTGTTACGAAGAAAATGGTATGGGTTTAATAACCTGACATTGATAAACATTCAGGAACTACATCTCGTATTTCAATGTCAGTGACATCGGCGCAGCGCCCGGATGTTTTCTGTATTCATGTTTATAATTTGTGTGAGATGAACATGCACAATAATTATATAATCCTCATGAATCATTAACCTTTATCTTTATTCATATGAATCAGTCTCGAGATATGATGCAATGTCAAATCCGGATACCATTTTATGAGACAATGGCGTACAAATAATATGTTGCCGTTCCGTGTAAATTATTTATTAAATTATCCGGACCATGCTCGAAGGATATACCGTAATGAATTGTATGTTATTTTCCCTTATCATATACGGTTTGCGGTCATAACCAGCCGCCCCCCCCCCCCCCCCCCCATCTCTCTCTCTCTCTCCCTTTTCTTTATTGTTGAACCATACTAGTAAATACGGTTATCTTTGGAAAACACTAAAGGAATACCTTCCCTAAAAACATTAGGTCTCCCTTGTCTTCTATGAATTGTAACACCACGTTATTTTAGAGGGTTATGCTAATTTCAATACTGATGTCGTATTTGTAATGTATTATGACAGAAAGATCAATAAACTTGAACTTGAACTAAACTTGAATAATTATGATAAGTAAATGATGACCTATAATATGTCATTTCTTACCAATGATGACCCCAAGGGCCAAACGATACGTCCCACATCCACAAGTAGACTCGCATTAAGGTCGTCTCCAAAATATCTACCCACAACGTCGAAGTCGACCATCATATCATCGTGGACAGCGTCTTCGTTGTCGTTGTTGGAATTATTTCCCGTTTCTCCAAACGAACGCGCGATTCGGCGCCTAAGGACACCAATGTCATACGACCACGGTATGGCCAAACTAGTCGGTGAAACAACGACGGTTCCGAAACGATTGGCGGTATCGTCTTTGCTCGTCGACAAGAGGGGTATGCGAGCAACGATATCATTGAAGTCGAGCTGAAAGCTGCAGTCGGCATCGGAATCGTTGACACCGTCGCACGACATGTAGTTACTGATAACGTGGAGGGCCATGTACATGTAGAGAAGACCCTTATCGTCGTTGGCTGCACGTAATGCGACGTCACATACCGTATCGTTGCCCGGCTTGGTTATCGTGTCATTTCCGACTTCATTGTCCACATCATTTTTGACATCGGCTGAAGGCATCGAGCAGCTGAAATTCTGCGGACACCATTTGTGTAGGAAGTCATAATACGATCTCGGCAGAGCGTAGGCGGTTGGCGAGATGGTGATCGTCCAGGGAATGGTAGTCGTGAGGAAAATTTCATCCAAGTTCTCCAGGGACGCCAAGATCCATATGCGATCTTTAAAGATAATACAAACAAAACAATATTGCAGATAAATAGAAAGAAAATATATTTGGCAAATATTCTGGTTCCTTACAGAATAATATGCAGCACACTGGCACTTCTTGCATTATATTATTATTATTATTTTATTCGGCATCAAATACATTTACATCAAAACAAAACAGATTCTGTTGCACTTCATTACTTCTAATTATGACATTATCATGACAAGGGAGGGTCGCAACCATGTGGAACGCCTGTTTCAACCCTTTCAAGCCGATTTCAGTGTAAAATGCAATCACCATTTAAACAAAAAAACCTAATTAATGTTGTAAATGGTAGTCCCATGAGAGAGGCAGCATCGAACATGTTATTGATATCTCGCCTAAAAGGTACTTAGTAACAATGTCGAAATTCTCAAAATTCATTTGGAATTATAGCCGTTCCGTCATCCCTTTAATAATGTATTCGTATTAACAATAAAAGCATGGGGCAGGCTTCGGTTTTTCAAATTGCCCTTTCGTTAAAAAGATATTTACGATTGAAGTGTTCAGATGTTAAATTATCCACTGAACCGCGAATATACCGTGTACAAAGTGAGTGCAATTAGTTAAAGGGTGACTAAATTACAAATACATATTGACTTTTGTTGATCTGTAATAATGAATACATCACATATCTTTTGACTTTTTGATGTATATTTGTGTCATATTTTTTATATTATTTATTCTATTACTTTTATTCTACCTGCTAAGCCCCACCCCTAAAAAAAAACATCCAGAAGCTTATGACTTTTCTGACATCATATGCCAGTGAATTGATCAGTCAGCTAGATGAACAAAAGACATTGGTGACTACCTGTTCACAATAGGATTGCATGTCTTCATTGGAACCCTTCTTTTCATGGTGAGTGGGCATTGTATAAGAACATGCAATGCTATTGTGAACAAGGTGGTCAGTTTAGGGAAGGGACATACCAATGTCTTTTGTTCATCTAGCTGACTGATGAATTGACTGGCATATGATGTCAGAAAAGTCATAAGCTTCTGGATGGGTTTTGTTGGGGGGTGGAGCTTAGCAGGTAGAATAAAAGTAATCGAAAAAATAATATTAAAAATATGACACAAATGTACATCAAAAAGTCAAAAGATATGTGATGTATTCAGCATTACAGATCAACAAAAGTCAACATGCATTTGTAATTTAGTCACCCTTTAATAGTGAATATCACTTTGCATGTTTGCTCATTACTCGGCCATATAACGTCCATTTAACTTGAAATTTTCACACAACACCCATTGGACATATCAGATAACAACAATACATGGTATCAACAACTCATCACTTTTTGCACATGTCAACAAAGTTACTAGATCCCTTTAAAGAACAATCAACGTTACAGTTGCATGAATTTAATTCAATACATACAAAATCCATGAAGAAACCGAACAATGAATCGGTCATTCGGTAAATCAACAATAAATATTTATTTTCCAAGCGCTAACCAAGATTAGCGACGGGGGGATTATATTTACCTGGGAATCTTTGCACAACATTGATCATGAGCTCGGCTGATTTCATCTGCGTTACCATGACAACGATTACTTGAGCTGTCGATTCTAGGATCCCCTTCACGACCCTCGCCTCTTCGGTCTCCCTACTTCTCAAGATGGCGGACACTCTAATGGCAAACGTGACATCTCGACAAGCCTTGAACGAATCGCACAGTTTCCTTTCGAGAGCGTTCCTCAAGAGTAGGTCCGCGATGTCGTCGGTGGACATAACACTGATCCAAGACCACCCAAGATGGTCGACGACATCGTACACGGCCTCGACGAGCGATTCCTGAGTGGGAGACAGCTCGAAGACCGTTGCGAAGACGTTCCCTTCTGCAGTGATAAAGGAGTCCAGATGGTGAAGGCGTGATCCAGGGCTGTATACGGGGACACCCATCAAGGCAGCTGCTTCCATTATTGTGAGCGCCCAAAGCGAGTAGACATCGGCGCCAAAGAGGACGACGGGGTTTGGAGTGATCCGAATCAGATCGACGATATCATCTGCGTCACGTGACACGTTGCATAGGCAGGAGTCTGCCACTATATAGTCAATGGACACGTTATCGGACAAGGAGCCGATGTATCCGTCGCGCAGTTCCCTCAAGGTGTAGTCAAGAACGGAAGCAGTTGTGAGCATCCTCTGGGCGCATTCCGCAGGAGACGCCACAGAATCGCCTACCGTGAAGATGACGATGATATTCAAGTCACCACTTGGTGGGTCAGAGAGATCTGTACACTCCTGCATCAAGCATGACGGGGATGAATCGCTGTCGACGTCACAGCACAGGAATGACCCATCATGCAGCACATGCGACTGGGCCGCTGTCGCCCAAGAAGATATCATCAATGTCGAGACGAGGGAGAAAAGGGTATACCAGGCCATCTCATCAAACAAAGATGCCAACGTTTATAAATGAATGTTGATCATCAAGTGTTTTTTTAAAATGTATCTTTAGACATGATAAATATTACTCTCGGCTAAAGATTCTTTTAAAGTTTTCTCGATCGATTTTCTTTTCAAACTGGCTAAGGCCAGTGGGTAAATCAAACAGGCCAGTTAGAAACCCAGTAGACCAACATACTGCGTGCTTGTCATTGACAGGAAACAAGCGCTCTGCCAATTCTTCTTGACAAGCATCGATATAATATACATCCATCGGGAATGGATATCATTTATTTTGTTTAGAACACGACGTCGCGATCTGCATTTTTATCGCGTATTTGTCCAGATTGCGAAAGGTAAAATCCTTTTATATTTAAACAAATATATAAACAAAATAGTCAAACATAGTACAAAGAACGGATTGATTGGCAATTACGGACATCGTTTGACCGATGGAGGAAGCACAAAACATGCCAATTAGTGAAAACCCAATTAGCTTCACGCAGGCCATGTATATAATATAACAAAATGTTGATATCTAAGAAAGAAAGTGCAAAAGTACAACCGGAGATTATCTATCCACAATTATCCAACATTATAATTCCTTTTGTGTAACCATGGTAACATCCGATGAGTTCTGGTCGAAACAATTCTCAGCATGACTGACTCTTTTTAATCCTCTAATCTTTAAAATGATACGTGATGATATCCTTCGCATGTCCGCTGAGGTTACTTACAAGTGAGATGACATAAAAGTCCTCCCCACATCCATCCAAAAGTTTGGCATCACGAGCGAGCAGATACGATCAGTATATAAAAAGGGCGCAAAACACGCTCATTCACCTGTGAAATGTACCTTTAATAGAGCTTATGCCGATATAAACTGCCAGGCATTAACAACGTCTCCACTTTCGCTTGGTTAATCCCAAAGATGCGCGTTGCCATGGTAACTATATTCATCTCTATATGAATAAAACAAAGACATGATGAGCAGTGATGAGAAGAGTCAAATATTTGCTATTTTTTTTTGTGTTATCCCACACTGACAGAGTGACAGGACACACCCCTGTGTTTTGTGCACTCATTTGCATTCAGTATCAGTCTATAGGTCGAACTTGCCCACTGTTTTTAATACACGCACGCGTCTGCCCGCGCGCGTGCGCTTTCAACTTTATACCAACGATATCCGCAAAGAACTACTTTATACCATCCAATCATCCAATCATTTGGGCGCAGGTACTAATGTTATCTCCACTTAATGAGATAAACTTTATTCGGTAATGTAAAAGATGCGAGGCGTCATCTGTTGAGACATACGCCGGAAGCCGATCGAGTCCCCCACGACCGTGCGCGGCCATTAGAGATTTTTAAACGCACTTGAGATATTCTAATTTTAAAACAAGACAGTCCTAATAGTACGTTTGTGTAGACACATTGTAAAATGGTGGTGGAATATAAAATACACCTCACTGGTGTGATGATGGTTCCTAATCCGTTTGTATTTCGGGATACCCATTAGCCCCTCAAGAATGCGCATCATTGTCAATAGGGATGACTTGCCCCAGTTTATCACTTAACACATCCATGCTACCAATGACCAGCTATATAGGGCGGAGCGTAGCGTGTTATTGTAGAATGATGCGAATTGTAAGATATATTCAAAGGGGACGTTGGTAGATAAGATTGTTTCACTAAACATGTATTTCTCAATAAACACTTTCATTATTTAGTGTGTAAATTAATTCACATTGTTCAGATCGCTTGTATAATGTGGTGTTTCGTTGCTGATTGAAAAAAAAACACACACAATAATTGTGTTTTTTTAACAAGAACAATGATTGTTATCGTCAATAAGAATGTACTAATTATAATATATAGCATTAATATATAATAATAATAAACAGTTATTCTATAGCGCATATCACACCAAGGTTTGGGTCTATATGCGCATAGAAAGAAATGAAGGTAATATATATATCACAGGACTATATTATTATGATAATAATATAGTTTCTTATTTAGCGCTAAATACGTAAATGTTTCATAGCGCTTTACACCATTATTACCAGTACTGATTATTACCCCGGTCATATACAATGCAAACCAGCACACATTGTGTGCACCATCTCCTTTCCCTGGAGAGCATTCCTACCAAGCGCTCATGGGCTCAAGAAGATCGTTCACATAAAGGCTTTCACCTCCCACCTCCCACCTCCCAGGACAAACGCGATTGCTAGTTTTTTTTTGTTAATACTTAACCACAGATAATCTATTTAGCTCAGTTTACTCTTGTCGGACAAATTGCAAACAGAAGTAGCTATATATCTTAGTTAGATGTAGACGTACTTCCAAGAAAGTGGTAATATTGTCCTTGAAATATAATACGCAGAAAAGGTAAACACATATAATATATTGATGGTCATTTTTCTTCACGGTCAGAAGTCGTGTACTTTAGATTAAATTGAGAATAATTAATTCAACAGCATGCACTAAGTTATATGAACTATATGATTATGTTAATTATTATCAAGCACGTGTGATGTATAGAGTGGTGTATTATATCGCGTTTGTGGTGTCTCTATGATATCATTATGCGATTGTTTCCCTGGTTATAGCAGGTCCCAATCAGGTACATAGAGTAACTACAGTCTGTTCAAAGCCGCACAGTTATAACATGTGCCATACCAACTCCCCGGTGAGCATATATACTAGCCGCCTGCTGGCAATGTCGCAAGGCTAATTAACACCCGACCATGGTCGCCATTTATACTCGTGAGTTGAGAGCAGCAATATAGATTAATATTGTCTTTTTGAAGGACATTGATATAGTTCATCGATCTGTGTCGACGCGTTTATTTAATAATTTCGTATAATTAATTTGTATATAACTTAAATAATACTTAGCGCGATTAAAATGTGTTAATTCAGCGCGTGTATTTTAGATACACATTTAATATAACCCATTAAAATCCCACCTATGCATGCATTACTATGAATAACACTTAAAGGGATCTATAGTAACATTGTCCAAATCCTGAAAATCCAATTTATTGGAATTCTAGCGGTTCCTTCATTTGAGACGTTTGTTTTGTGCATTGTTAAGACCAATCATAGCGTATGCCATTCCCGTTTGGCTTCCTTTTCAGAAAAATCACATTCATGCTCTTGAAGCAGTTCAAAGACGTTTTACCCGGTTTGTTATTTTCATAAAATGTTGCAAATACTATGACGTATACGAAGCGAGACTAGATATTATTAAAATACCACCACTGTATAGACTTAAATACTTATCCGTTGCTTTTGTTATAAAAGCACTATTTCGGTTCTATGATATTCCACCATCCATTTAATACCTGTATAGAGAATAAGGAAACAATATGCTTTCGTATTTGTTCACAATTTCGCCCGCTGTAATGCTTTTAAATTTACTTGCTTGAATATGTTCCCGCGATTTAAGGACACCGTATATACCTGCAGGCTGCAGGGATTATTTGTCTATTCTTCTGTCAATAACTACGGTATCTTATAGTCTTTATGTCAGTAGCTACTTTCTCTTTCTCCTACTGAGGTATCGTTTTAGTGGTATTACTTCCGTGGTCGGTATCAATGTATTTGTATGTCTTCGATGTGCTAATGTATTGTTTTTAACCCATCGACTAGCGATGGAGAGCCATTTACAGGAACTTGAGTCCTTTTGGCAATCCTAATGCACTACGTAGTCGATTGGATTTCTTCTTTTGTCATCATACATTTTATGTTAAAGTGTTATTCCTCGCCTGGAAATAAAATAAATAAATAAGAATAAATACCTTGTTAATACGTGCGGTTTACGGGTACACCATGTGAGATGGGTGGATTGGTAAGTCCTGAAAAGGACCAATCCACCCATCTCACATGGTGTACCCGTAAACCGCACGTATTATATACACCACCATGGAAACCGATACTTACAAGCAACATTTAAATACCTTGTTGTATTTGTATTAACAGTAGAAGCATGGGACAGGTTTCGTTTTTTTCGAATTTCCCTTTCGTTAAAAAGATATTTACGATTGAAGAGTTCAGATGTTAAACTCTCCACTGGATAGTCGTAACCGTGCTCAAAGTCAGTGAAACGAGTTAGTGAATATAACTTTGCATTTTTTGCTGATTACTCGGCCATATAACGTCCATTTTACTTGAAATATTCACACAATACCTAGTGGGAAATATCGGATAACAACAATATATAATTATAATTGTATCAACAGTTCTATCATCACTTTTTGCACATGTCAACAAAATTACTAGATCCCTTTAATACTGCAATCTATGTTTGCCCGTGCGTGTATCTCAACGGATTATTTCACGCAGGGAAGGGGTTGAATAGTGTTTCCATGTCTGACCAAGGTCGCACGCAACCCTTTTAACGATTACAACAATTGCGCAATTAACTAAATTGCCTTATACATAGAGTTTAAAGGCGGTGCTATATGTGCATGAGGGGAATAGGGGGGGGGGGGGGGGGCAATGACTGCCCTTGAGTGGGCTCCTGACATTTATTGCACCCCTCTATACATAGGGAACTAAAATTATAATAATGTACATAACATTAGACGTTTATAGAGTGGTGAAGTGTGATGTCATAAATGATGTCATCAATTTTTTTTTTAGAATTTTTAAATGTTGACTTCATTTTCAGAAAGAGCATAACAAATAATGTCCAAATACCGAAAATCAAAGGAACAGGTTATGTATTGGCTGAGATATGTCCATCCGAATGATTTGTTTGTCAATGGGCAGTCAGTGTTATAGTGCACTGGTTCATAAATTTATGAACCAGTGCACTATAACACTGATTGCCCACTGAAGTAAAATTCACTCGGATGGGCATATCTCAGCCAATACGTAACCTATACCCTTGATATTCGGTATTTGGACATTGTTTATTATGCTCTTTCTGAAAATGAAGTCCAAAATTGAAAATTCTAAAAAAGTGTTTTTATGACATCATGGCTTCTGTACTCTATACGTCTATACTTGTGCGCAAGTAATCCCCCACCCCACGCCCACTTCATTCATTGCCCTTCGTTTTGGGTAATTTCATGTCTTGCTGTATTCCACTGTAACATTGCCTTTCTTAACTTAATTGATATTGAACGTGTCAGCTTTCATGGCTTTGATGATTGTTATCAAGCCTATAAACTCACATTTTATTAACACACTTATCGTAATTAATGCTCTATAGACTACAGTCACACTCGTGTCACCCAAGCAGACAAAGAAAGGTTCCACACGAGACCTTTTTCAACTCTTTGTTTTTAAATATATTATATATTATAGCCATTTTGTTTCCGTGTACTAAAAGGGACATTCACGACCCGACTCCGATCCGACGAACGACTATACATGGATCTGAACCATATTATACTGCTAACTTCATACACAAGAGTTTAGTTCAGATACGCAGTTAGTCTGATCGAAATCGGATCGGGTGGTGGGATGAGCAAATAGTGGGCCATATACATAGGCGTGGAAGGCGGTGGCTGAGGGGGCTGCACCCCTCTTGTTTTGTTGTGTGTGTATTTTTAACTGCCATATTCGGGCAAAAAACATCTCACTTTCGGGCAAAACATGTCACATCTTCTGCTTGTCAGGTGAAAAGGCAGGACGGGTAAAAGATATCAGGCCCCTAAGATAAATGTGCCCATACGCCTATGGTCATGTATACACAACCAACATGCCAACAGCATGCGAATTTAAGATAATTTGGTCTAGTGGTCAGAGTTCCACTACTCCCACTTAAGCCCGGCGCAGACAGAGCCGACTCGACCCGATCCGACTGGTTTTCCGTCAGGCTAGAGTCAGTTTCGCTCAGTCGGAGCCGATTCAACATGTCGAATCGGCCTCGAATGACCTCCGACTGGCTCTTGACTGTCAAAACCGGAGTCATGAGGCAACGCAATTCTGAGTTAATCAGGCTGAAAACCAGTCGGATCGGGTCGAGTCGGCTCTGTCTGCGCCGGGCTAATATGCGTTGCCTCAGGATCCCGGTTTTGCCAGTTCAGAGCCAATCGAAGGTCATTCGAGGCCGATTCAACATGTTGAATCGGTTCCGTCTCAGCGAAACTGACTCTAGCCTGACTGAAAACCAGTCGGCCCGATTCAGTCGCAGCCGACTCAACATGTTGAATCGGGCCCGATTGGCTTCCGAATTTTAACATAGAAGCCGTAATACAGTGCACACAGAGCCGATCCGATTGAAAACCAGTCGGATCGGGTCGAGTCGGTTCTGTCTGCTCAGGGCTTTATTGGCCCGCCTGGGTTCGAACCTATAGGTTGCGTCTCGTGGATGGTGACGACAAAGGGCGCGGTCCCAATAGTAATTTAATCATAATTGATTGACCAAACGCATCAGTTCTGTTCAAATAAATAATCAACCAACCTCTCGACCAACCGACCGACTGACCAGCCGTCCGACCGACCAACCAACCGACCAACCAACCTACCAACCAACCAACCATCAGCATGTGATATTGGGGTGTAGATGTTCATGTTTGGTCAACGGTGTAGTGGGGTAGGTATATATGCAGGCACTGTCCCCGATGACAACGCCATGCAATATTAATATATACTATACAGTTGCATCGCTCAGGGGGATTGGGGGGGGGGGGGGGGTGCACGGAGGCACCCCCAATAATTAGACAAAAACAATTTTCAAAATCATAAGGGGAAAATCTGTGAAAAATAAAGAAATAGATGAGGTGTTCCCCCAATAATTCGCATGACCCCTAATCAGTCCGACCAAGGGGGAACTTTCTAACACCTCCTTGGTCCGACCACGCTATAATTATACACCACAGTTACTATATAAGATCTTAAAGGGATATAGTTGAGTTCTGGTAAAGAGAGTACAGTTTTGGTCAAACTGAATTTTAGTAACCAAAACCTGCACCATTACATTAAAAACTGATAGTTATAACTCCACCATGCTCGAAAAGGAAAATTACTAATGACTAAGTAAAAAGCCTGTTACCATTCAAAAAAGAGCCGTTAAAACTCAAGATGGCGCTCTCTAAACCCTCATCGGTTTCAACCATTTAAAATAAAATATTGTGCATGTGATGTTTTGTTGAAATAGTGATTAGATAGACTCAACAACTATTTAAAAACCTCTTTTGTAAATTTTTGAAAAGAGGAAGCATTTTAAACAATTTTTTAACGGCTGGTTCAAAATTATTGAATAATTGTGGGGCCCCACATTTATTACAAATGGTTATGTTTATGGATATTTCAGCCATTTCTGAACCGATTTTGATCAAATAAAGTTTATTCTGTAATTAAAATTGTATGCTCTTTAGAATTTGACACTCAGTTTTTCATTATCTCACCAACACAAATATTTTGTGTAGCGCCCTCTATACCAAAACTCAACTATCTCTTTAAACAAATTAAAATTACATTCATAATGTGAAATGTTCGTTTTGGGAAAATTACCGAACATAACTTTACTGGCCAAACTAATTGATTAGTATTTTTAAAATAGTATAACAAAGGGCTTGTGTGGACAAATTCGAACCTTAGTATCGTTAAATTAAGAAATATCAGTTTAAATGTTTATTCATGCCGCTGACATAATTTGTATAGGCATGGCACGCAGCCGCAAACATGCGGTCTAATTTGATCAGCGGCTGATAGTTGTAATTTAGAACACTTTATTGCTCAAATATGCAATTGTAACGCAGTGTGTGTCCAAATCTTCACATCAACAGATAATTATGATATATTCTTTCACATGGTTGGTGAAAAAAGCGTATTTTTTCATTTTTTTGTGGTGGTGGCGCGTTTCCCAATACTGTCACTTGGCTTTAAAAACAACATATGTATAAGTGTAAATGAAGCAAAGATACTATAAAGCGGAACGATCTAGACATTTGTATAATGTCGTATATTTGAGCGGTCCATTAGCAAAGTGACAACACCTAAGCGACGTGTTAGGAATGCGGAAAACAAGGACGTAAAATTTAGTGCATACATAATAGGGAAGGTTAAAAAACGCAATCTAATTAATTCGTGTCGCGTTTCTAGTGATGGATCTTATACAGGGTGGACCAAAAAAAAACCGGAACGGGGCACTTCCCAAAATATAGTAATACAATTATTCTGTCTTTTCCATTGAAAAACGATACCGAGAACAGTACTTACAGCACTTACTGCCCGTCATAGCATTGAACAATTTAACGAGCAACACGCGCGCCATTGTTAGTGTGCATTCAGCTGTGTGCCGAAAGAATGGGCATAATTGTTCGATACTATGACGGGCAGTAAGTCCGATTTATCAGGCACCGACTTGGTAAAAATTGACAAAAATGGGAATCTGACATGGTGTCACTCACAGCGCCCTAAAACAAAAACTACACGTCCAAATTGACTGTTCTTGGTATCATTTTTCATTGGAAAAAGCACCCTATCCGATGAATATAATCATTTTGTTACTTTATTTTGGGAAGTGCCCCTTTCCATTTGTTTTGGGCCACCCTGTATAGCTCTAAGATATGCAGGCCTATACTATAGGCTATATTAGTATTTGCATTTTCTCACATGTTTACCATGCAAGCTGTTTGTTTCATTCATCCCGAGTTGCCGCAATTACATGGTGTGCATGTGTGAATTAACCCATTAACTTGTTCTGTTATAACATATAGGGTTCATGGTTATAACAACATAATCCGTTTTACTGGCGTGTGTGCTCGATGATTGATGTAGAGCCTTTAAATAACACCTGTAGACTTCTCAAAATAGGAATAGGGTTACGCTGATCACACACGTACTTCGCAATGCACTGTCGGCCTCTTTAAAAGAGAGAATGATGTATTATTATACACACCTCTTACAAAATAATGTTAATTGGTATTATTTACAGCTTCATCCTTGTCCCTCTATAGACAATCTGTGATATCAAAAACTGGTTTACCATTGTCATTTTATTATTACTATTTTGTTTTTAAATTATTATTATGTTCATCAGTATGATTATTATTATCATTATTATTATTATGATTATAACCATTATTTTGATTATGATTATTGTTATTATTGTCATTATTATTATCAGTATAGTTATTGTTATTATTATTTGTATTATTACCATAAATTTCAATACGTCTAATATTTCTTATAATTGTATAGGGATAGCGCGTACGCCGATCCCCGCTATTACCATAAACGCCCGAGTTCCCTATTATACGTTTGAGGGATACCGCAAGATTCAGCAAGCCGGAGTGCAATGGCAAGCCTCGCCCTGGGGGTGCATCCTCCTTGATCGATGCGACCCGGTAAGTATGCCTCGTTAAACAAACCACGCATCTATCAACAGTGATAAATAAAACATTTATTTTCATGGTTAGCAAAACAGCATCGTCTCTACAAACATTACAAATTCTACTTTTCATATAATATACAAGATCGTATTACTTATACACTGCTTATAAATTACAAAAATACGCAAAGGAATTCGTAATACATGACATTATTTAAACAAAATGATATCGTCGGTAAAATGAATAACATTTCAAAAATTATGGTTTACTGACTTGCAATCTGATATTCATAGAAATACAATGCTTGATGCGTGACGTCACGAATCACTAGTATTTACTATTTATCAATGTTACGTTATGTGGCGAAATTTGGAATTATTGGTGCGTAACACCGTCGATATGATCATAGCTGTACTATGGAGAGTTGTACTATGGCTCCACAATCTGTTGTTGTTTCTCCCATTAGCATTAGCTAAAGGCAAGGTGTATGTCAATAAATCGAATTGAACTTGGGGCCCTGCATGCAAACCAAATGCAAAGTTTGGTTTCATGAATTCAAAAATCCTTTGGGGGCAATTTTCCACCTGAGTTGCAAATTTCTATCAAACTAGCTGAAGCATTCAATATAAAGTTCGTTACTGCATGATAGTTGAAATACCACATCACACCAGTTTTGGTTTAGAGAAATATTTATTTTATGAGGCAGTCAAATCTATATAAATAAAGAATTTGAAAGAGCATACAATTTTAAAGACAGAACTTTGTTTGATCAAAAAGGGCATCAAAATCGGTTCTGAAACAATTGACAAAATTCTACAAATTTTAAAAATTATACTTACGGTATTAAGTATTATTTCAAAAATGTGTAGAATTTAAACCATTTAATAAATGGCTTTAAACTTGTTTTTGACGATCTCTCTATTGAATAACTATTGCAACCAAACATCACATTCACATGTTTTGATACAAATTATGAAAACTGTCAGGTTTCCTGAGGGGGTGTTTATTCAATCATTATTGAATTATAACTGTTAGTTTTTAATGATAACTTATTACAAGTTTTAGTTACTACAATTCTGTTTGACCAAAACTGCATGTACTATCCTTAATAAAAACGTATTGACCTAAGATGAATATTGATCAGCAAAATCGAAAATGGAAAAATTGTCAGAAATAATTTTTCTTTTAATAAAAAACATTATGAAATATCTAAATTTAACACCAATTTAGGGGGCAAGGAGTGACCGAACCACCCAGTGCATGGCACATAATTATGATTAAGCCTTTCTTCGTGCAATCATATCATGATAATGATTTCATTATGATAATATCATAATATAACTTCTACGAGTGACTAACAGTCTTGTGCCATTGAGTACTCGTGGTGTAATATGACTATATAGCTGGGCGTGTTTCGTATACGATACCGAGTAACGTATTGTTATAGCGTGACAGATCAATGATCAATACTAACAGATCGCTATTGTGTGTCATTTACCACGTTGACCCCGCATCGATCTGGGTCGCTATACATGACAGTGCGTTTTATAGAACATTGTCCAAATATTAGCGGTTCCCTCATCCCTTGCTGTATACGTATTAACAATAGAAGCATGGAATCAGATGTTAAACTATCCGCTGGATAGTTGTAACCGTGTGCAAAGGCAGTGAAATGAGTTAGTGAATATCACTTTGCATGTTTGCCCGATGTTTGCTCATTACTCGGCCATTTAACGTCCATTTCACTTGAAATTTTCACATAATACCCAGTGGACATATCAGATAACAACAATATACATTGTATAAAGCATTCATCTTTTGTGCACATGTCAACAAAGTAACATTGTCCAAATCGGGTCCAAATCATGTACAAATCTAGTTAGAACTATAGTGGTTCGCGCTATATAAATAACCGTTCATATTATTTATTAGTATACCTTGTTGTATTCGTATTACCATTAGAAGTATGGAATAATATGTTTCGTTTTTTCTTTCTTCAAACTTCCCTTTCGTTAAAAAGATATTTACGATTGAAGTGTTCGGTTTATAATTATCCACTGGTAATGTATAACTGTGTACAAAGTCAGTGCAATGAGTTGGCGGATATCACTTTGCACTTATGCTCATTACTCAGCCATATATTATGTCCATTTAACGTGACATTTGTACATATCACATAAGATTATAGAACAATACCCCAAAATCACATATGAATCGAAACCTCTTTTGGGTCTAAACATCAATCTCATGGCTATCATGAAACTAATTTTAAAGTTTATAATCGATGTGATTGTCCGGGTTTCTTAGGGTTTTTTTTGTTTTCATGATAACTGTTCTCTATAATACATTTCGAAGAATTTGAAAGTGACTGAGAGAAATGAGCAACATTAAAGGGATCTAGTATTTGTTGACAAGTGCAACAAGACAGTGTTAAATGGTTAATAAACTATGTACATGTAGCCTATTGTTGTGATCTGATATACCCACTAAGAAATGTGTGAAAATTTCATAATGAGCAAAAATGTGATATATTTGCTTATTGCACAGACTTTCACTGCCATGCTGGCGTACTGGTTGTGGTCGGGGAGGGGGGGGGGGGGCGCCCCCCCCCCCCTCCCCCCCCAATAAAATTTAAATCATGGCTTCTGACTAATTCGATACAGTGATTTTAAAAAGAGTATTTCTTTAGACAAGATAACTCCGATTTTACCTCATGTCGAGTCAAATTTCCTTCATAAGTATGCACCAGATTGCATAATCTTCATCTTCCTCTTCCTTCCTCCGCTGATATCGGAGATCCATGCGTCGAGCGTACACGTCACATGCACAGCAAACTCAAATTAGTGGACAGTGGACAAGCGTCAGAGGAAGCCTTCTTGATAGTGTTTAGCCGCTTCTGAGTGAGGTGTTGCAGGCCATCACACCCTCCCATCAAAACCTTCCCCCTCTCGGTCGCTTCGCTCCCTCGGGAATCGGTCTTCTCTACGTCTGTAATACTTTTGTTCATGTTGTTGAATCATTAATAATGTGGAATTTGATGCAATGTTTAAACTGTATAATGTCACTTTGCGAATATGATTTTGGGGGTGCATATTTGTTTTTCTTCATGAAACAAATTATAGAACCCTAGGTTCTAGTTTTACATTTTCTGATAACCCTGGAACTACTAGACTTTCAAAATTCTTTCAAAATTAAACATTCTCATAATAAAAATTCTTACTAGTAATCTACACGCTTTGCGGTATATAATCTATACATATAGGTACATATAGGTATTAGGTTTTTCTTGTCAATTTAAAAGGAAAGTTTAGGCTACCGACCAGAAACGAAAAAAGAGGATCTGAATATCGAAACAAAAAACTTTGAACGAAACAAAACACAAAAAACAGAACCAATTAATAACTGCAATTGGCATTGTCAAGTAATTAACAAAGTAATAGATTATGAATGAAAGTCTAAAGCAGTAACTGCGTTAATTACACATTTCCAAAATGAAAAATAAAACAGTGCGGCAATCCTAATAAATAGCTGGGAATCCCCTCAGCTCACGCTAGTGTTGGACTGCGCATGCGCGTATACCTTAGTCTTCGCTTCCAGTACCCATGATACTCTTTTTTGAGAGGGATTATAATACAGTATGTCATTGTACTATTACCGGACGCGGCAAGAGCAGTGGCCCAACAATGAAATGTCTTGAAAATAAATGAAAACAAACGTGTATTGACATCAAATAAAGTGGATAGATCATGAAACGAGGCATATAGTTGAACAGCCGTGCATGACAGTGGCATAACCACATGACTAGCAAGACGCGGGGGGGGGGGGGGGGGGGGGGAGGAGCGGGCGGGTAGGGATGGGCAATTGGTGCCCAAAACATACAACAAACAGAATGTGTTAATTCCCCACAGGAATACTGAATTCAACGGGACGACAATTGCACCCCCCCCCCCTCCCCCTTACACCACTATTTGTGTTTTTAATTGGCTTTAGTGTTAAAAGCGAGTTGACTATAGTTCAAGTTCAAGTTGATTTTATTGTCCATAAGGAAATTTGTTGCGTTACATGAAATCATCGGAAAAAACAAAATATTTACAAACAATACATGTATTTACGTGTATAACTGCGAAAATATACATGGATGTCATAACTTGCATTGGCGTAAAGTGGGTTACTCATTGGGGCACGGGTACTCCCTAGGGAACACTCGAGTAGGCACATTTAGCCTCTGACGCATAAATATACTTAGAGGCACGGACTCGGTATACGTGCCCCCACCCCCAACCCCACCCCCGTAGGTCTAGCATTGTGTAGTTCAGCGCTTCTCAACCAGTGGTTCCGCGGCCCACTGGTGGGCCGCGGACCTCTTTCAGGTGGGCCGCGAGGTCGGCCAAAATTAAATTTTTTAAATAGATTAAAAAAGAAAATAAGATGTGTCCTATTTTAAATAACCACAGCTGAAATGTAGCTATATTCTGTTACATGTTACCACGATTTGACCTTCTTATTTCCCACAAGCAAGCTCAAGTTTTCCATTGAAGGTATGTAGACAATGTTTCGGCATTGCAACTGACATATACATGTAGATACCACATCCACACAGTTTTCTATTTTCTTCTGTTTTATTTTAATTTTGTCATTTTTTCCAAATATGTTTTTGTAAGGTGGGCCTCGAAAAAATGTGTAGAAGCCAAGTGGGCCTCGGGTTAAAAAAAGGTTGAGAAGCACTGGTGTAGTTGGTATTACTGTGGTGGTTTTGGTATACTACTAGTATAACAACATGAACAAGGGGGTCTCTTGAAATTAAAAATAACTCCGAATTGTCGCAAAAGAGCAATTTCTGTATTATAAAAAAAACACACGAAGACACAATGATTGAATCATCGCTTTTATGAGGCCAGAGGAACAATAATCGAGGGTTAATGATACTTGTGTTTTGTGGACTGTGGTTCTTACTCAAATGAATGGTCTCAACTCTCAACAACTTCTCAACCCGATGGATTCCTTTTCAAAGTACTGAGCAACCTGATCTACCTGCAGCACAACAATGGTGAAAAGTATTCCACATTACACTGTATAGTTAGTTCAGCGGGTGACTCGAGGACATAAACATTACGCAATGTCTGCATTGTCACTGTCCGAGAGTTACCCTCCTTCACCCTAATCATTGTTGATTATTATCTTCGCATTCAAATTATCACATAGTATTTCCTCGAACTATAGTACGATATAGTACGATAAGTACGCCAACGGCGGTCTGTACTTAAATTGGAAGAAGAAGAAGAAGAAGAAGAACTAAACGCGATGGTATAAATAACAAACGGAAATCCCACGCACCATGCATGGAACATTGAACAAGCAACACAGCTTTATTGCGCGGGCCCTAACTCGCGGCCGTAGTGTGTACACAGTGCAAATTGCGCGGTCGATTGGGGAATCCCCTCCCACTCGCTGAATACTAGTACCCATTACGTCATGTGTTATGTGAGATAAGGGATTTTTAGCCGCCACTCACGCGCGCGCGCATGATCGATTCGTTCCCGGTGCTATAAAAGCAAATAACTCCAGGTAGAATTGTCACCATTGCTCAGTAATTCGTGGGATGTATGTAAGCAAAGCAATATAGCTAGTATCTAGCGACTTCTTTGCTACAATACGCCGTCACCTTCTGAAACTTTAAGCTATCACAAGGGAATTCTCATCATTTCCACTCAACGTGTGTGTATTATTGTCAAATTCTCAAGCTCTTCCTTGTAATTATTTACTACTACTACTATGTATCTACTTTCATTTCTGTTCGTGTGTATCTATATAATCTCGATCGCGATGGCTTACACCTACTAATTGTGCACGACTCCCAGGACCAGGTGCTGAAATGACTAAAAATGGCCAGTCTTCCGGCGGTGAGGTGCGGTGTACATGTCCGCAGGATCGGCCATGCAGTCCAGCGGTACCAAACGCCCCACCAACTTCCAGCTCTAGCAGCTCCCCCGAGCATTCGTTCAGTGGAGTTACCAACCCCCCTGGCATGTACCACGCAGATCAGGTAACTATTCTCTAGACATTTATATGTTTATTTTAAATGTTTGTAAAATGTTTTTTGTCTTTTTTTCTTTTTTAAAATGTAATGTTTTAATGTATGTTTATTTCGCATGTTTTGTCAAATAAAAAGAGCATTCCATGATTTGTTATATTCATACATCGTGATGGAAGTATTTTTTCAATTACTTAATAACAAATATGTAACATATGTTTTTTGCTGTGAATAAATCGAGAGAATGACAATTTCAATTCATAAATTAATGATGCCATATATTCGGTTTACAGATCATGTAAATATAGTAAAATTCGTAATGCATCCAAAATGTTTTGTTGATATGTGAAATATAATGCGTCAAATAATATCCTGGCTTTCAGGACAGCGATCTCGTAACCGGAAGTCCCAACCAGGTGGATTCTCTGGCGCAGCAGCTGCAGGCGGCTCTGTGCCAGGTTGATCACATTCAACAAGAGAAGAGTGACGTCCTTCGGAAGCTCAAGGATGTCACCAAGATGAACTCGCGCTGGCAGAAATACGACCGGGAGCGCGAAGCCGTGGTCCAGGATCTGACGGGTCGGCTCAAGGAGGCTGAGGCGAAGCTACAGCATCTGGAAGCGAAGGTCCAGGCCCTGCGCGACCAGAACGAGGAAATGGAACTAGGCTGGACCGATGCGCGAGTGCGGGCCACCCAGCGCAAGACCGAGGTGGAACGACTTCAGCGGGAGGTGCAGCATCTGGAGCACGGCTTGCAGGAGGCGGAAAAGAAGCAAAGGGAAGCGGAGAGTAAACAGCGCGATGCTGAGAAGAGGCTGCATGAGGCTGAAAAGAAGCAACTGAAAGCGGAAAAGAAACACCAGGAGGCTGCGGGACGACTCGAGGCCGTCACCAAACAAGGTGCAAGGGCAGACAAAGCTGAAGAGAAAGACTCGGATAAAGACAGGGACTTGTTCTTCATGAGCAAGCGAGTAGTGGACCTGAAGGATCGAGTGGAGTACCTGGAGAGACAGAGGTCTTCACTGAAAAAACAGCTGCAGGAACAGGCGGACCTCTACACCCAACAGGTGAGGTCATCTTAACAATCAAACATGTTTATACCAAATTGTATTTGCTTATTGTTTTAGTATTTAGTATCACCAATCTCGCATTTCCAAGCAATTGTATTTGTACAAATATGATTATAGGGGAGATTGCGTTGTTCCATTTTTGTGAATATATTCCTAATTGAGCGGTCCTAAAAGAGAAAACAAAAGTTTCATCATTGGCGTTTATACCCATGAAACATAATTAACGCTTCTATTCGTGTTGCACCAGTATACATAAAACATTTGATATGATAGTGATTTTATTTATCAATTGATATTATTTTCAAGGCATGTTTCTATCTTAATTGTACATTACATCGGATAAGGTATATACTATAATACTAAAAACTATAATAATACAAATTAAAAAAAATCAATAATAACAATTTCATCTTTTGTTCTAACAGATCAATATTTGTCTGGACGATTTCAAACACGAGAAGAAAGACAAGGACAAAGCGAAGACAGAGAACAGTGACCTCAAAAAACAACTCAAGAACGCAGAGGACTTCGCCAACTCATTGAAAGCACAGGTAGGCATCATTATATAAACACGAACAATAGCTAGTATGCTCCCCGGGGAGTAGAGATTGTAAACAATATCGTTGTGTGGGTTTCAACTATGCCCACAACTATGCGGACATAACGTTGCTTGCAAATGATTTTCCGACATATTACTTCGGGGTTATATGGGCCCCCCAAGCCCCAGTTTAATATCTAACTTTGAAACAACAATTGTATTATTTTGATAATGTCATTAAAATATACATTTTCAAGTATTTCTTCTTTTAATTATCATGTGTAGTCGACAGTATAGTAGTATACATTTAATTAGTTGGAAAACGTTATTTTAAACGCATTCTCACGAACGGTTATCTATTGTTATTCCCTATACTCATCACAGATTACAAGATATCAGGACCAGCACCCACATCGTGCATCGCCCAACATTCCTAAGCGCATCCACCTATCTCCCCGCCAAGTCAACAAGTACTACGGCAACTTTAGCGACGAGGTAAGATAGATTTCAATATATTTTAAATATATTTAATGACACCTGTGTCATCATAACAAGACATTATCCATCAACAACAACTTGAAATATCAGCAACATCCCACCGTAGTTGTATATGTTATTGTTTTATATTTTAATGTTCCAATAAAATTACAGACCTAAGCAAAAAGTTAGAACAATCATTCTCGAGAAGTCGTAACTATAATCACCATACTCTGCTCAGACAATATTAGGAATGAGATTGAAACAAGTTTTTTTTTTACATAATCATTTAAAAATGAAGGAATATATTATGTTTGTTGTATTATTCATCTCCAAGTCAGCAGTGATAACAGTGATCATAGTCCATTGGAACTTTTTGAACTTCTTTTATATGTTGTATTTTCAATAACCCCTTAACGTAAACATAATTACATTATATATCAAAGTTACCTATTCGTTTTTGTTTACGAATCAAAGTACAATTAAAGTTAAACAAGTTTCTTTCTATTCTCTTCCCTCTTTCCTCAGTTGAGCAACTCATGGGACGACGTTGGTTACGACCTCCCGAGCGACGTCGTGCGCGATCACGGTACCGATAACATTGGATACGACGAAATAGATGGAGGCGTGGCTCGACCCGGCAACGCCCACGCCCACGCCCAAGCACCCGTGGACCTGCCCCCGCACTACGACGATAGATCGGTGTTGGGGCAAGTCGTAGTTTTCCCGAAGACGTGTCGCGATGGGCTACCAAATCGGGCTACTGCAGTGGCTCGGTGCGATGATCTTGTCTTACATTAAAACACGGCAATATCATAATATAATTATATACAATCGGACTTTCTACTTCACTTGTTGAACATTGTTGAACCAGGGAAGTGGAATTCTACTTCCCAGGGAAGTGGAATTTTACTTCCCTTGTTGACTGAACTTTATCATGACCAGAATGCTGACGGTATTAATCGACAAAGACATCGGTATAACCAGGGATTTTTTCCATGGTATAACAATGCACAAGAACTCCATCAACTTGTGGTCGAAATGTCGTAAATAATATCTCAGTGATACATGCACAGTACTATGTTTTCAAAACACATTTGATACTAAATATGTAAAAAATAGTGGCCAAAGAATATTATAATTGAATACCATTTATGTTGCGTGTTTACATTTGTGTAGGCATATCTTGGCGATGATTTTGTTATGATTTCTTATTCCCATGACACTAATTATTACGTGGGCATTGTGTGTGCACAACAACATCATTAGAGTATTGTGTGTACATTGAAAAGAAAAAAATGGACAAACATTATTGGGGAAAATAAAAACTATCCCATCAGCGCAGGCCGCCATTATGTCTTTCAAAATATTTATATCAGAACCGATATAAAGACCACTGAATTAGGTGACGGGTATATAGTAGCGTCTGAATTTCAATGAAACAGTATATTTGGTTTTTGCATTTGTTGTATTCTCTTCTAGAATTTTGTATAAACGTTTAAATTTAAATATGTTTACTTTTTTAAAAACAATAGGAAAATGGTGTTTATACCTATAAGCAAGGAACTATAGTTTGAATAAAACAAGATGTATGTTCAAAACTTCAACAACAAAAAACCCTTAATAAGATTAAATAGTTTATTGTTAAAATATATATGGCATAGAGTTGGGTAAATACCAAGAAAATTTGTTTAATTATTTTTCTAACCCAAGCTGAAATAGGCACATAATTAAAATACAAAGGAACCTAATATAAATATAACTGTTTGACTTAAAAGGCATAGGCCTATAGAGGCTAACAACAATATAAACAATATATCAATAAGCGTTCAATTATGAACGTCACCAGTAAAACAATATGATAATAATAATATGTTAATGGTAATTTTATTCTGTATAATATTTCATGTTTAGTATATCGAAGCAATTTGTAATCAGCTTCATATTTTGTAGCATACCATGTCTTCCAGTTGGACACCTTATAACATGCTTATTTTGTTGAAGTACGTTCTTAAAGTTTCAGATGAAACTCGATTACAACGGAAACGCTCGTTATTTCTTTTCATATGGGTTGTGCAATATTTCGAACTATACTTTGACTGTTCTCTAATATAAATTTCTTGGGGAAACAGTGATATTGTATGACATTGTATAACAATATTTAGCTATGTATGATGTAAAAAAGGCATTGTTTTCATGAAAAATGATAATATAACCCTCGTTTATTGCACGACTAGTTCGCATTCAAATGTTCAAGAGAAATGTTGAAAAACTTCGAAAATGAGAGTGGAAAAAAAACTGTGCACTGCGTATCCGCTATAAAAAGGCTATGTAGTAATTTGCAAGGCAAATTGGGTATAAATTAACTATGCTCGTGACAGAACAAAATAATGATAACTGCATACTATTATTATTTTATTTCTACACAGGCGAGATCCGCGTTATATACAGTATTCTTTCCATGCAATATTATACTAATTAATGTGTCTTATTATCTCTGTAGGACGCTGAAATTCTGTTATTATATGAATTTACTATGATCTTGAACGAAAGTGCATTCGACATTGTTAGTTATTCATTGTTACTGTTCATACATACTGTACTACTACAGTATGTTCGTTGTATATCTTTGTGGACCAAAATGTGATTGGTAAGCAGTATACTATTAAGGGACTTGCATTCATTTTAGTCCTTATTTCGTTGAAGGATAATTATGTAAATATTATGTTTTTCATCGTTTTTAAGCATTCGATGATCATATTTATTGTTGCTTTTTATACTGAAAAAAAAAACACCAAAAAACGTTTAATAAAATTATCAAAAGTTCAAACAAATAAAATATATTAATATTTTACTTATGTTATTTCTTTACCGGCACGTCATTATACATTCGGGTGCCATTATGGTTGGCAATATGTGAGTGGATGTATATGCGTTTATGTTAGTGATTATGATAATGTGTGTGAGTGTTAATTGGGTTCCATGGGGACATTTAATCTGCAATAAAAACGATTTTGAATATACACTTGTTCATAGCCTATACCTTTCGCAAAATAAGCACCACAAAAATGTCGATGAAACATTAGCATTATATACCAGGGGCCGCGGAAAGGTTTTGAAAGTGGGGGCCCGGGGCTGACCTCATTTCGGTTCCGCGGCCCCTGTATACAGTTACAACACAAATGTTTTGATATAATTTGTCAGTAAGATGAATAGGGAGGCCTTCCATAAAATTGTTCAAAATCACCAACAACGTCTTCATGTTTGTAATTATTAACATAATTGGCCTGATTTGGCTCGAATGGTATCGTAATGCATTGCATTTTGAAATTAGTCGCCAGTTTTAATCATTGAGTGTTAGTCTCCTCGAAGCCTTTGCTAGAACATATCATACACTCTTTTCAAATGATGAAACCATCGACTCGGCAATATATTAACAGGGTCCTCTGTGAAATAGACTACTTCAGCAATGCTCCGCCTCCGCCATGACGTGATTGTCTATTTTTAGCTCTCGGGGATTTCAACGTAAACAAATGGGAAACCGGGGGGATTCTACATGATTCGCGTGGGGTACGCGAAATGTCTATTGCGACGAGCAGTCATTGTTATAGTGTAGTTCCATATTTGCTTACCTGTATAGTTCAATGATTTCCTTTGTTGATTGGATACATAAAGAATAATTGTGGAAACATTCCCCTGGATCTAGTAGTATTGCGCAATGTTATGGTATATATTATGCATTTCGATATGATTTAACATATATACACTAAAGGGATATCCCGGGAATACAAATTTGTCATAATGCCATGAATTCGTTGGTCGAACCTCCACTTTATATTAGTATCAGGCGATAATATAAAAAAAGATCAAACACATCAAACATAATAATAACAACAACAACAACAACATTAAATTAATTGCAATCATGGATACTATCAAAATAATGTTGATATATCGATCCTTATTATTTTGTTCTTGGCGGTATATAAAAATAGTCGTAGCTTGTATCAATGATGTTATTATTATTTTGTTTTGTTAACCCGAGACATTACATATTGGCATCATAATAGTTATGGTGCCCTTTAGTTTGTGGGCTGTGCATGTCCCCCTGTTTGCGCAGAAGAACTTAGTTCGTAAATCATGATGGACAGCTATTTTGTATTATTACAACTATTCACATTTCGTATAAACTAGACTTTTTACATTACATGGGGTTGTGCTATTTATATGTTCGAATGGTTTTTGTCGAGCCCACCGTAAAGGTGTGAGGGAGACTAACCCAGATAACAATGCTACGTTGGGCCCATCCTTGGCCCAATGTAGGCGGTCATGTTGGGCCAACGTCAAAACGTGACGTTTTGCCCACGTCATTCTTGCCGCTGGGCCCTCGTCGGCCCAACCCCCTTAAGCCAACGTCAATTGCCAATGTTGCGCCAACGTTTGCCCAACCTTTCAGTTTGCTATTTCTGACGTCAAGCCAACATTGAGCCGACTAAACCCCAACGTTCATACGACTATATAAGTCAATGTTGGCCCAACGTTGGCTTGCCTACCGTCGTAATGTGGTTGTCTATCAAACGTTAGTACGACGTCAACTAGCCAACCAATATCCAACGTAGTAGGCGAAACGTTGGCCCAACGTTTGCCTTTCGACCATATAAATATGATTGTTCGTCTAACTATCAGCCAACGTTGTTTCAACGTACATTTGCCGACCAGTTTGCCAACAGTCAACAGACAACGTCAGCTCGCCGACTGCAACAATCCCGGCAACAATATGGTTGTGAATTTACCGTAGGCCAACGTTGGCTAAACGTTGTTTTTCCAACCGCGACGGTGCCGACTATAGACTACGTTCCGCCAACGTCGCATTGTTATCTGGGAAGGGATCCAAATTGCGTCCGTCCGTCTGTCTGTCTGTCCGTCTGTCCGTCTGTCTGTCCGTATGTCCGTCCGTGCTTGACGCTTACATAAATTTGAATAACTTTCCAACCCTGCATCTGTTTGTAACCAAACTTGATTGGTAGATGCCCTACATTGGCCTCCATGATATTCTGGGGTTAAAGGTCACATAAGTAGGTCAAAGGTCAAATGAGGGTCAATGTGATGTTTTACCTGCAAGAGTAGGCTATATTAGGGTTGATAACTTTCCAACCCTGCATCCGTTTGTAACCAAACTTGATTGGTAGATGCCCTACACTGGCCTCCATGATATTCTGGGGTTAAAGGTCACATAAGTAGGTCAAAGGTCAAATGAGGGTCAATGTGAAGTTTTACCTGCAAGAGTAGGCTATATTAGGGTTGATAACTTTCCAACCCTGCATCCGTTTGTAACCAAACTTGATTGGTAGATGCCCTACATTGGCCTCCATGATATTCTGGGGTCAAAGGTCACATAAGTAGGACAAAGTTCAAATGAGGGTCAATGTGAAATTTTACCTGCAAGAGTCTATTAGGGTTGATAACTTTCCAACCCTGCATCCGTTTGTAACCAAACTTGATTGGTACGTGCCCTATATTGGCCTCTATGATATTCTGGGGTCAAAGATCACATAAGTAGGTCAAAGGTCAAATGAGGGTCAATGTGAAATTTTACCTGCAAGAGTCTATGGGTTGATAATTTTCCAACCCTGCATCCGTTTGTAACCAAACTTGATTGGTAGATGCCCTACATTGGCCTCCATGATATTCTGGGGTCAAAGGTCACATAAGTAGGTCAAAGGTCAAATGAGGGTCAATGTGAAATTTTACCTGAAAGAGTCTATTAGGGTTGATAACTTTCCAACCCTGCATCCGTTTGTAACCAAACTTGATTGGTACGTGCCCTATTGGCCTCTATGATATTCTGGGGTCAAAGATCACATAAGTAGGTCAAAGGTCAAATGAGGTCAAGTGCGCGCAAGTGGGCGAGACACTTTACGGCTATCGCCTTGTTTGTTAACGCTGGGCAGTGAAACAAATCACAGTAGGCTATTTTAAAATAAAGTTTTATAAATATACCAGCGATGCGAATCACACTCAGTTTTAAAGTCTAATAAAATCATCTTTCATAATTATGGTAATCACCAACACAAACAGTTCCAATTACTTGGACCTAATTTGATATCATCTCCATTATAATTATATCCTGTTTCCAATTTATTGACAAACAAATGGAAAGCCCCTGGCATTGTCAACGCGATTCTATAAGCGAAAGTGGAATAAAACTAATGCTATGCGAAAATGAAAGCGATAATTTACTAATTGGGTAATTTATAAAAAGATAATGTTGTTCTTATTTATAGTTCGTAGATAAAATGATCTCCTTTTTATGCGATGAAAAGAATGGTTATTTTGGAGATACGATTAAAATCCAAATTAAAGGTAGTGTTGAGTATTGGTATTTCCGAAGTGCCCCCCGATATTTTGTTGTGAGATAATGAAAAACTGACTGTCAAATTCGAAAGAACATACAATTTTAATGACAGAATAAACTTTATTTGATCAAAATCGGTTCAGAAACGGCTGAAATATCCATAAATATATGTTTATTCAAAATGTTTTTCACCGGCAATCACCGGGCGATATTAAGACTTTTTAGAAAAATTTCAAAAAATGCTCGAAGACTACTTTGAACAAAATCAGAATAGGGTTTTTAAAAAGTCGTTGATGATATGTCTATTGAATCATTATTCTAACAAACATTAAATGCACAATTTAATATGAAAAAAGGCTAAAAACCAATGATTTTTTTTAAATAGCGCCCTCTTGAGTTGTAACGGCTCTTTTTGAATGATAACAGTGTTTTTACTTAGTCGTTTGTAATTGTGTATACTTTCGAGCATGGTAAAGTTATAACTATTACTTTGTACCGTAATGGTGCAGGTATTGGTTACTAAAGTTAAGTTTGACCAATACTCAACTATCCCTTTAATGTCTTGTGATAATCGCGTGAAAAGAATTACTTGCCGTCCTATGATGCGCCGAGTGCACCATCTGAAAAGCGGGCCATTCAAATCTACAAGGGGCATTTTGGGACAACTTACAGCCCCCTCAACGTCAATGATTATTTTGTTGTTGGGTTGGGGGGGGGGGGGGGGGGGAACGTCCAAGCCAACCCCCCCCCCCCCCCCCCCCCCACCACACACACACAGTCATTTCCGACGCCCATGCTTGCCGCTAAACAATCATAGAACGATCATAGTATCCATAAATGGATAAAGGGAGTGCTTGATGTATTATATTACGCCCACATGCTCTATATATACGTAAGCTCTTGATTCTATTTCCTGTTTTGACTTCTTCTACAGGTATGCCGACCCCGCCCTTTGATTATTAATCTAGCCTACTGGAGTTACACGATTACTAGTTATGATAACGATGATAACTATCATTGTCGCATTCATGACCTATTGCTAAGATTAGGCTTAATTATTTAATGATTTATTATTGTGTTGATATAAATAAAGAAATGAAACAAATTATGCTCAACCCCATAATATTTATAACGAAATAAGAAAAAAAAACATAACATAAAGGGATAGTAAAGTTTTGGTCAAACGGAATGTTAGTAACCAAACCTTGCACCATTATCATTACAAACTAATAGTTATAATTCCACCATGCCCGAACAAAATGCTGTTATCATTAACAAAAACAGACGTTAAAACACGAGAGGCCGCTCTCTAAAAACATATTGGTTTCAATCATTTTGTATTTAAAAAATGGGATGATTTGTTAAAATAATGATTCAATAGAGAAATCATCAACCATTATTTAAAAAACACTTTGGAATATTTTCAAAAAGTGGTAGGCATTATATCAATTTTATCGAATTGTCGAATAAAATAATGTGCATGGGATCCCACATTTATTCCAATTGGATATATTTGTTGATATTTCAGGTCTTTCTGAACAATTTTGATCAAATAAAGTTGATTCTGTCATTAAAATTGTTGTGCTCTTTCAAATTTTACACTCAATTTTCCATTACCCCACTAAGAAAATATTTTTTGAAGTGCCTCTATACCAAAACTAAACTATCCCCACCCTTGCGTGTAATATTGTTAAAGGGATCTAGTAACTTTGTTGACATGTGCACAAAAGTGATGAATGGTTGATACAATGTATATTATTGTTGTATAATATGTCCACAGGGTATTGTGCAAAAATTTCAAGTCAAATGGACGTTATATGGCCGAGTAATGAGCAAAAATGCAAAGTGATGTTCACAAACTCATTGCACTCACTTTGTACACGGTTTTCGCGTTGGATTATTTAACATATGAACACTTCAATCGTAAATATCTTTTTAACGAAAGGGAAATTTGAATAACCAAAACCTGTCCCATGATTTTATTGTTAATACGAATACAAGAAGATATATGAGGGAACCGCTAGAATTCCAATTGGATTTTGAGGATTTGGACAATGTTACTAAGTCCCTTTAAATAATGTTCTAATCTATAGTTAATGATTAGTGACAGGGCTGCGGAATCCCCCATACAGCATTACGATGATAAAGAACATAATTTCATATAATTAATTAGTTCGTTTATTCAGAAATTAGGAAGCAAAATCAGAAAAGGGTTGTCATCTATAAATTATGTGATTTAATGCAACATTAAAACTTTAAAGGGATAGTTGAGTTTTGGTAGAGAGGGCGCTAGACTACTTTTTTTTGTGAGGTAATGAAAAACTGAGTGTAAATTTGAAAGAGCATAATTAATATTTAAATAATAAAATCATCTTTGTTTGATCAAAATCGGTCAGAGACGGCTGAAATATCCATAAATATAACAATTTGTAATAAACCTGGGGCCCCAGGTTTATTAGAGAATTTTGAACCAGCCGTTAAAAATTCAAAAAAATGCTTCCTCTTTACAAAGAGTTACAAAATAGGTATTTAAATGGTTGTTGGTTATTTCTCTATCTAATCACTATTTCAGTAAAGCATCACATGCACAATATTTTATTCAAAATGGTTGAAACCGATGAGTGTTTAGAGAGCGCCCTCTTACGTTTTAATGGCTCTTTTTGAATGATAACATGATCTTTACTACGTCATTTGTAATTTTGTGTTCCTTTCTAGTTATAACTATTAGTTTGTAATGTAATGATGCAGGTTTTGGTTACTAAAATTCAGTTTCACCAAAACTGTACTCTCCTTACCAGAACTCAACTATCCCTTTAACGAAAACAATTTATACTTACGTGTTAAATTGCTCGTTTTGAAGTGGATAATTACAAGTAGGGGAATTCCAAGATAAAGCCTATTGTAGTTTATATTAACTGCTAATAATAAATCGTTATTAATATGATGATATTAAGAATAACTTCCTGTTATGTCCAATCAGGCCTACCGCTGCTGTAATTATACGGGCAAAATGCAGGTCAAATTCGGGTAAAACCAGTGTCGTTTTCGGGCAATATCATCACATTCTGTCAGATTCATTATCGCGATTCGGGCAATTATAGTTCATGTCATATTTGGGCAATTAAACTCGTGTCATATTCGGGATAAACCATGTAATTTGTGCAAAATGATTGCATATTCGGGCTAAATTCTTGTCATCTTCGGGCAAAATCGTATATTTTATTTGTTTACTTGTCAGCTGAAAACTGTGAAGAATTACGGCATTCGGGCAGAATACCTCAGCCTCCCCCCCCCCCCCCCCCCCCCCCCGTGAACATTTTCTTGTGAACCCCGATGATCTGAAACACAAGTAAACTCAGCCAGTGGCGTAGTAATTCTGTTTTGAGATGGGGGGGGGGGGGGGGGGGGGAGGTTGTGGGAGGGGGTATCCCTCTCCCACGGTATAGTGATATGTTGCAATTTTCACTCGAAATAATAATCTGGTGCATGATTATCTTAGAAGGAAATCTGATATACTAGAAGGCAGCATGACTTCCTCAATATTATACCGATATACAAACACAAACGAATATACGCACACACATACACGCACACCCTCTACATGCATGTCTGTACAATTCGGGGGAGGGTATGGGAGGGGGTTTACCCCCTAAAACCCCCTCCCGCATGTGGAGAACTAAGTCTAATAAGTATGGTTATCATTATAATTATCATTATCATTTTGTATCATTATTATTATGATGCATTTGATTAAGATTTTACTTTGCAAAAAGAGGGGGGGGGGGGGGTGTTTGTACAGGATATGCCTAGCTCCCCATCCCCCCGGATCTACGCCCGTGCACTCAGCGCGTTGATCCGTGCGGATGACCATCCACTCGCTCTAGTGATCATTCGTGAACCCTAGGACTTAATATCATAATTATCATTCAGCTAGTTGAAATATAAACTTTACAGCTATGAATAAAACAAAACATGGTAGGCTTAAATGTTTCTAATTGCGACGTTTCGCCGATTAACAACCGGCTTCATGTAACAAACCTCCGAAGGGGAAGGCGGTCTTTACACTGATCAACTCAAATAGTCATACAAAAAATCTGAATAGCCTAGATTTAGTTTCGTTTGATCTTTCTTTTATAAGGCTTGACGCCGCCAACGACAATCTTACTTGGAAAATATGGCGGATATGCAGCGTCATTTTCGTTGGCCAAAGTTCTATCCAGGTTGTCATGTATTGTAGCACGATAATCTTGTGTATTTAGATCATCGATATATCGATGATTTAGGTCAGTGGGTATCTATGTACAGCAATTTGTCGAAGATGGCGCTATTCATCATTTTTGTTCTTGTTGATAATATTTGTTTTGGGAGTATGGCGGATATACAGCATTATTTTCGTCGGCCGAAGATCTATCCGGGTGGTCCAAGTCAGTGGGCATCTAGATGTAAGCAAACTGTCGAAGATGGCGCTATTCATACTTTTTGTTCTTCAGTAGTTGACTGGCAGCTTATCCAGATTTTCATGAATATATAAATGTACTGTGAAAGGAAGGACAGGTACAGGATAATCTGGTAAGAGAGGCTCTAATTTTAAAGGGGTAGTTTAGCTTTTGTTTAGAGGGCGTTTCGTAAATATTTGTTTGTGAGGTAATGAAAAACTAAGTGTAAAATTTGAAAGAGCGCACAATTTCAAAGAAAGAATCAACTTTGTTTAATCAATATCGGTTCAGAAACAGTTGAAATATCCATAAGTTTATCCAATTGGAATAAATGTTGGGGACCAACTTTTATTCAATAATTTAGGAAAATATTTAAAAATCGTACACATCTTTGAAAATATACCAACATTTAATTAATATGCTAACCAAACATTCCATTCATCAGCATCATTGAATTATAACTTACGTTTTTAATGATTGCATTTTGTTTGACAAAAACTGTACTATCCGTTTGAAGATTGTTTGTTTGATCCTGGCATCCCGCGCACTTTCTCTAGAAAAGTTTATTTAATTATCATTGCGTTAGTGCCCAATTTATATAGCTTCTAACTATTCGAGCAATGATAAGGGTTTCATGGGAACGTCCCTCATTCAAGGGTCTTTGTGGCTCGATAGTTGCGCACCAGTCTAGCAATACGGAGGTCTCGGGTTCGATTCCCGGCGAAGACTATTTTTCTTTGCTCATTTTGTTATTATTCTTAATCCCCGGGTCTTAATCATTTAAAGATTATTTAGATAACATCTCACAAGTACACAATCATTTGGAGTAGCACCATATACAAACAGAAGGGAATGGGTAGTACTAAAAAGGAGTCATGGGGGTGGTAAATACAATATTCTACATATCAAAGAGATACAGTGCAGTTTTGGTTTAGAGGGCGCTTTAAGAAATAATTCATTTGTGAGGTAATGGAAAAATCGGTTCAGAAAGAGCTGAATATCAATAATATAACCGATTGGAATAAATGTGGGTCCCACATTCCTCAACAATTTATGATCTCTCTATTGAATCAATATTGTAACAAAACATCACACTAACAATTTGTTATAAATAATGCCGGTTGAAAATATGTTTTTAGAGAGCGCCCTCTTGTGGTTTAACAGCTGCTTTTTTAATAACAGCTCTAAAAACTCCTTGGTTTCAACCATTTTTCATACAAAATTGTGCATGTGACATTTGTTAAAATACTAGTAATGACTAAATAGCAATATCATCAGCAACTAATTAAAAACCTCTTTTGAATAAAAAAAAAGAAGAAGGTATTAAGCATATCACCTGGCTAGACGATCTATAAATAAAATATTTTGAAACCAAATTTTAAAACTATAAAAGCATTCGAAAGTGAATGATTCACATTACACATGTCTTATTCAAGGAACTTTCAAATGGAATTAAAATCAACCAAAACCCTTACAATTTTGTTTGGAGGGGGGGGGGGGGGGGGGGGGGGAAGTACCAATACTCAAGTGTACCTGTAACAACTTCAGATACTCAACAACAACAAAATCACACAAACACAAAGGTGTATTTTATTTTATTCCGTTTTTATTCATATATTTCCATTAAGCAACAATATAGTTCCCATATACCTGGTTAGATTATACATTGGTCTGCTACATTCTAACTACACTCTCTTACGCTAACAAAGCAAAACAAATAAAAATACATTCTCAGTTAATATCTAATCTGGGATATGTACAATGCGAGTTCTCCATAACCCGTTCAGGACTGGTCCCGAAAATATTTCAGGGTCGGGTCTATATAATGGAGAATGCATGTTTAATACACCAAAGTCAAACACCGTGGAACCTCGTT
>JBAMJV010005464.1:0-12500 GCA_037951105.1 Echinarachnius parma
GTGATTACGTAATCACGAATTTTCTCGCGTTAAATTGAATGACAATTTTACGAAATAGATACACGTTTTAAATCGAATGCAAACAAAATGTTTTCGAATGATTGTTATATGAATTCGAATGCTAAAAAACGAATTTGAACTGCAAAATACAGCTGCGGTGACAAAATCGGCGAAATTGAATGCAAACAAAAATAATTCGTGTGGCCAACTTACGAAATTGACCGAGAAATTCCATATTATTAAAGGCTATATACCACCATAAACCAATAATATTATTATAAATATGATAGGTAACATTTTTAGTCGTTCATTCCACCAAAGAGTTTTGAAAAATAAGTTTCAGGAAAAATTATATAATTGGAAAACGCATCACTATAATAAAAGCATGTGTTCATGGGTCTGCATACGAAGACTACGGTCTATAGAATAGAACAACGCATCGTCCGGGATTCTATTGTCTCAAAAACGTACGCGTGAATAGAATTGGCGGCACGCGCAGACGTTTGACGCATACGGAACCATGAGGCCGTGTTGGTTCCGTAAGTGGTGGTAATAAATTGTATTGTTTTATGAATTACACAATCGTTTGCAAACTGTTGGAAATCTATTTGATATCAAATAACGGTACCAACACATATACGTATGTGGTGTCCTTTGCCCGGTGGTCCCCTTCAAAGGGATTGCTTAGTATACCATTGTCCAAATCATCAAAATCCAATTGGAATTATAGTGGTTCCCTCATACCTTGTGGTATTTGTATTAACAATAAAAAGCATAAGACAGGTTTCTGTTTTCAAATTTCCCTTTCGTTAAAAAGATGTATTCACGATTGAAGCTTAGTGTTTCAAATGCTAAATTATCCACTGGTCCGCGAAAACCGTGTGAAAATACCCCAAAACAAATATTTTAAAATATACGCATTTGTCCAGAAAAATGTGAAATAGGTTAAAATTGACCCTAATACAGTAGCGTAGCGTGGTCGGGCTGATTGAGTGGTGTGTGTGTGTGTGGGGGGGGGGGGGGGGGGAGGGCACGCAAATAATTGGGCATACCTTATCACTTATATGTATTTCGATCTTTTCAATTACATTGTCATTATTTAGGGGGCCCGTTCGAAATATACTAATGCAGAATGTCTGCCCCCTGTTTTACCATTCTTTTACTTCCCCATCTCCCCCCCCCCCCTCACTTTACATAATTATCTCAATTTCTCATTTTCTTTCTACAACCACCCTCTCTCTCCCTCCCTCACTTTGCACACCTCGATTTCTATATATATGTATTTCTTCACCCCACTCTCTCTCTCTCCCTCATTCACGTTACATAATTATTTCAATTGCTCACTTTCTTTCTTTACCCCCCCCCCCCCCCCCCTCCATCTCCTTATTCAACATCCGAGGTCGTCTGGATGTCAAATGCGAATGACTCTAGTGATGCTTAGCAACACTCATTGGATAATGGGTACCTTGGGATTCTTTCAACAGTTCAACCATGTCAATTAATCGAGTCACGGTTACTATAGGTTTTCTCGGCCAATTTCGTAAGCTTCTCATTCGTTTTGATAAGCGTGTCATTCAATTTCGCGAAATTGAGCTGAAGGCTTGCAATTGTGGTTCAAAATTGCATTTTGTTCATACAATTTAGCTCTTCGGTCAAGTGATTCACCACTTTTAGCATTCAATTAAAAAAACACGCTTTTTGCATTCAATTTCGCCAACGGATTTCACGGAAGGCGGTATTACGTAATCACGAATTTTCTCGCGTTAAATTGAATGACAATTTTACGAAATAGATACACGTTTTAAATCGAATGCAAACAAAATGTTTTCGAATGATTGTTATATGAATTCGAAGCTAAAAAACGAATTTGAACTGCAAAATACAGCTGCGGTGACAAAATCGGCGAATTGAATGCAACAAAAATAATTCGTGTGGCCAACTTACGAAATTGACCGAGAAATCCATATTATTAAAGGCTATATACCACCATAAACCAATAATATTATTATAAATATGATAGGTAACATTTTTAGTCGTTCATCCCACCAAAGAGTTTGAAAATAAGTTTCAGGAAAAATTATATAATTGGAAAACGCATCACTATAATAAAGCATGTGTTCATGGGTCTGCATACGAAGACTACCGGTCTATAGAATAGAACAACGCATCGTCCGGGATTCTATTGTCTCAAAACGTACGCGTGAATAGAATTGGCGCACGCGCAGACGTTTGACGCATACGGAACCATGAGGCCGTGTTGGTTCCGTAAGTGGTGGTAATAAATTGTATTGTTTATGAATTACACAATCGTTTGCAAACTGTTGGAAATCTATTTGATATCAAATAACGGTACCAACACATATACGTATGTGGTGTCCTTTGCCGGTGGTCCCCTTCAAAGGGATTGCTTAGTATACCATTGTCCAAATCATCAAAATCCAATTGGAATTATAGTGGTTCCCTCATACCTTGTGGTATTTGTATTAACAATAAAAGCATAAGACAGGTTTCTGTTTTTCAAATTTCCCTTTCGTTAAAAAAGATGTATTCACGATTGAAGCTTAGTGTTCAAATGCTAAATTATCCACTGGTCCGCGAAACCGTGTGAAAATACCCAAAACAAATATTTTAAAATATACGCATTTGTCCAGAAAAATGTGAAATAGGTTAAAATTGACCCTAATACAGTAGCGTAGCGTGGTCGGGCTGATTGAGTGTGTGTGTGTGTGTGGGGGGGGGGGGGGGGGGGGGAAGGGGCACGCAAATAATTGGGGCATACCTTATCACTTATATGTATTTCGATCTTTCAATTACATTGTTTCATTATTTAGGGGCCCGTTCGAAATATACTAATGCAGAATGTCTGCCCCTGTTTACCATTCTTTTACTTCCCCATCTCCCCCCCCCCCTCACTTTACATAATTATCTCAATTTCTCATTTTCTTTCTACAACCACCCTCTCTCTCCCTCCCTCACTTTGCACACCTCGATTTCTATATATATGTATTTCTTCACCCCACTCTCTCTCTCTCCCTCATTCACGTTACATAATTATTTCAATTGCTCACTTTCTTTCTTTACACCCCCCCCCCCCCCCCCCCTCCATCTCCTTATTCAACATCCGATGTCGTCTGGATGTCAAATGCGAATGACTCTAGTGATGCTTAGCAACACTCATTGGATAATGGGTACCTTGGGATTTGTCGTAGAGAGCGCTCTCATGATCAACAACACATGCCATGCTGTAACACTATGGCCCCGATCTCACTGAGGTGCACTTTAATACTCAAGACGACAGCAGCAGATCGGCGACGCAATAGCGACCGGACATACTTCTCTAGTTTGATTTGATACATTTCTAGTTACAATGAACGGTGACGACTTCGCCCTTAACATAAGTGTGATTTTTCTTCATTTCTTTGTAAGAACTAGCATTTGATGTTATTCAGCTAATTCAACATCACTGTTCTTCGTCTTTATTCTTACCATTAAAGGGATAGCCCCTCTTTGCAAGTCAAATTTCAAAAGTTGCGAGGTTATTGTCTTATATCTAAGAAATGTAATTTAATAGCATGCCTGAACAAATTAGGGCATGACATTTCTTTTCGTGGAGTTATAGTCTAAAACTAATAAACCATCGTCCAACGGTTAATTGTGCATTATACGTGTATTCACCCAGTGAGAAAGTTCGTTCACGGATTCCACGAGTACCACAACAATATGCGTGACCCCTACGTGACCCGCTAGCTATCGTGACCCGCGCATAAATAACAATGACATGAGCGGATTACTAAGCAAAATAACCAATCCTCGCTTAAACTGACTACATGTAATTATATATTCTTCATTTTTGAGATTTTTTTCCGTGACATACCTTTACAAATGTCGGCTTCACAATACCTTTACAGAATACCTTTACAAGTACAATATTGTTGTAATATTATGCTAAATCAGTTAAACTCTTTTATTGACCGATATATAGTTTGACTGAGGGACGCATTCGTTTTTCATTCGTAGAATCCAAATTACAGGGCTGTTCGATCTGATTTTGTTTTGTGTTAAATTAATCCATCCGTCAACTGAAACCGTTTCAGACGTTTTTGTAAGAGGACCTGTCCCTTTAATCGACGATCACACTGGTCATGGTCAAGTTATCTCACTGCCGAAGAATTATGACATAGTTAGGCATATGATTTGCCTTATCTTGATGTTATGAGGAGCTCTTCTTTTCTCTTCATACACTCTTCTCAGAACCCTAATTGCTAGTGTCTATAGTGACAGAAGAATTTAAAAGGCCAACCAGAAGGTTATTAAGTATAAATTCATTCAAGCAGCAGGAAACATGAACAAAAATGATTTATTGGGTACAAATGCAAATGTATTACCTATCACTATATGAAGTGCAATAATCAAACTTTTAAAGAGATAGTTGAGTTTTGGTATAGAGGGCGCTTCAAGAAATTATTTGTTGTGATGTGCTACATCACGACGTCAACTCAATTAAATTGAGTTTATTAGGAAATAAAAAAATAGATTGTGGCCCTCAAAATCGTAAATAATTAACAATTAGCCCATGTTACTGTCAAAAGAAACCATTCATCAACGATATATATATATATTATAGTAAATAATTGGTATATGGTACGGATATTGGTAAGCCCTACCAATAGTCTTCTTCTTCCAATTTCCTGATTAATAATCTGATGAACACGACTTTTGAATTATTATTATGATTATGTACCTTTATTTTTAGTAGTGACCTCGAAGAGTAATCTCCGCAGTTCAACCATGTCAATTAATCGAGTCACGGTTACTATAGGTTTTCTCGGCCAATTTCGTAAGCTTCTCATTCGTTTTGATAAGCGTGTCATTCAATTTCGCGAATTGAGCTGAAGGCTTGCAATTGTGGTTCAAACTTGCATTTTGTTCATACGATTTAGCTCTTCGGTCAAGTGATTCACCACTTTTAGGCATTCAATTTATAAAACACGCTTTTTGCATTCAATTTCGCCAACGGATTTCATGAAGGCGGTATTACGTAATCACGAATTTTCTCGCGTTAAATTGAATGACAATTTTACGAAATAGATACACGTTTTAAATCGAATGCAAACAAAATGTTTTCGAATGATTGTTATATGACTTCGAATGCTAAAAAACGAATTTGAACTGCAAAATACAGCTGCGGTGACAAAATCGGCGAATTGAATTGCAAACAAAAATAATTCGTGTGGCCAACTTACGAAATTGACCGAGAAATCCATATTATTAAAGGCTATATACCACCATAAACCAATAATATTATTATAAATATGATAGGTAACATTTTTAGTCGTTTCATTCCACCAAAGAGTTTTGAAAAATAAGTTTCAGGAAAATTATATAATTCGAAAACGCATCACTATAATTAAGCATGTGTTCATAGGTCTGCATACGAAGACTACCGGTCTATAGAATAGAACAACGCATCGTCCGGGATTATATTGTCTCAAAACGTACGCGTGAATAGAATTGGCGCACACGCAGACGTTTGACGCATACGGAACCATGAGGCCGTGTTGGTTCCGTAAGTGGTGGTAATAAGTTGTATTGTTTATGAATTACACAATCGTTTGCAAACTGTTGGAAATCTATTTGATATCAAATAACGGTACCAACACATTATACCTATGTGGTGTCCTTTGCCCGGTGGTCCCCTTCAAAGGGATTGCTTAGTATACCATTGTCCAAATCATCAAAATCCAATTGGAATTCTAGCGGTTCCCTCATACCTTGTTGTATTTGTATTAACAATAAAAGCATGAGACAGGTTTCTGTTTTTCAAATTTCCCTTTCGTTAAAAAGATGTATTCACGATTGAAGCTTTGTGTTCAAATGCTAAATTATCCACTGGTCCGCGAAAACCGTGTGAAAATGCCCCAAAACAAATATTTTAAAATATACGCATTTGTCCACAAAAATGTGAAATAGGTAAAAATTGATCCTAATACAGTAGCGTAGCGTGGTCGGGCTGATTGAGTGGTGTGTGTGTGTGGGGGGGGGGGGGGGGGGGGGGGAGGGGCACGCAAATAATTGGGCCATACCTTAATTATCACTTATATGTATTTAAGTGATAATATAAAAATTTAACACAGATTCCCCCCTTATGTTTTACGTTGTTTATTATTTAGGGGGCACGTTCGAAGTTCACTAATGTCCGCCCCCTTTTTACCATTATTTTACTTCCCCATCTCCCCCCCTCACTTTACATAAGGGGTGGAAGATGGCAACCTTCTCGTGGTCCACCCTGTTTGGAAACCTTCCTTACTAATGCCATCAACCAGACATGCGCAACCAACAACCTTGTGTACCAGCGATGACTTCCCCAAGTCAATCTACGAATGGCCCTCCTCAGGGCAAAACGTCCCGTAATGGCCCTTATCAAGGCCAACCATCTCGCATAATAGGGACATCTCTCCGCATATACCAAATTAATGCGGAAGGTATGTCACGCGCAAAAAGTGACTACCTCGCCAGCATAGGCGCCGGAAGTGGGGGGGGGGGGGGGGGGGGCAGGGGGGGGGGGCGGCCGCCCCCCAATCCAAAAAGTGGGGGGGCAAAACGCGTTTTTGCCCCCCCAAAAAGCCCCCCCCCCCTCAAAAAAAAAGGAAGAAAAAAGAAAGAAAGAAAGAAAAAGGAAAAGAACAAATTAAATGTATCAGCCAATACATGTTAATTCTAATGTTTAAAAACTGAGTTATTCATCCATTTAAAATTTTCGCTGCGCGCTTCGCGCGCAAACAAATTAACTCAGTTTGTTGTGTAACTTGCATTTGGTACCGTCTGGGGTGGGTTTTTCTGTATCAGTTCACGTACTTCCAGTGTAGGCTGTTATTGCTCTGCTGTTTGTGTGACGTGCACCAAATCGCACCATTACAAGTAAATAAATGCAAAATCTTCCCCGTGGGAGGGGGATACCCCCTCTCAAACCCTCCCCCTCTGGCTCTGCCCCAGCCCTCGGTCGCTTCGCTCCCTCAGGACTTATTTTTAGATGTAAGCTATGATGTTGGATCATACAAATGTGGCATATGGTTTATGTTTTTATGCCCCAGATTGCATCATTTCAAATATAAAAATGCAAAATCTTCCCCGTGGGAGGGGGATACCCCCTCCCAAACCCTCCCCTCTGGCTCTGCCCCAGCCCTCGGTCGCTTCGTTCCCTCGGGACTCATTTTTAGCTGAAAGTTATGATGTTGGATCATACAAAATAATGTGGCATATGGTTTATGTTTTTATGCCCCAGATTGCACCATTTCAAGTATAAAAATGCAAAATCTTCCACGCGCAAACAAATTAACTCAGTTTGTTGTGTAACTTGCATTTGGTACCGTCTGGGGTGGGTTTTTCTGTATCAGTTCACGTACTTCCAGTGTAGGCTGTTATTGCTCTGCAAACCCTCCCCCTCTGGCTCTGCCCCAGCCCTCGGTCGCTTCGCGCCCTCAGGACTCATTCTTAGCTGTAAGCTATGATGTTGGATCATACAAATGTGGCATATGGTTTATGTTTTTATGCCCCAGATTGTACCATTTCAAGTATAAAAATGCAAAATCTTCCCCGTGGGAGGGGGATACCCCCTCCCAAACCCTCCCCCTCTGGCTCTGCCCCAGCCCTCGGTCGCTTCGCTCCCTCAGGACTCATTTTTAGCTGTAAGCTATGATGTTGGATCATACAAATGTGGCATATGGTTTATGTTTTTATGCCCTAGATTGCCTCATTTCAAGTATAAAAATGCAAAATCTTCCCCGTGGGAGGGGGATACCCCCTCCCAAACCCTCCCCCCTCTGGCTCTTCCACAGCCCTCGGTCGCTTCGCTCCCTCGGGACTCATTTTTTTATGCACCAGATTGCACAATTTCAAGTCCAAAAATGCAAAAGCTCCCTTGACCGTGGGGAGGGGGGGGGGGGGGGGGTGGCAACCCTGTGAGTGTGGTCGGGCATGAGCCCCTAAACACATAAATCGTGAGCCCCCTTTGGGTTTTGCCCCCCCCCCCAATCCCAAACTGCTTCCGGCGCGCCTGCTCGCCAGATCAACAAAGGATCTCGACATCGACATTATCCTTCTACAAGAAACCCATATCCGTGATGAGACGTGTGAATCTAAGCTCCGCGTCAACGGCTTCAAGCTCATTGCGGCCGTGCACCACGCCAAGTATGGAGTTGCTACCTACCTTAGACATGACCTGACAGACTTCTGCGTCCTTGAGGAATCCTCCAATAATGACATCTTCACGGCCACCGTGAAAGTTGGAGATATAACAATCACAAACATATATAAACCACCAAAAACGAACTGGCCCTCTCCTGCACTTCAGACCCATACCCACCCTGAAGTCCATGCTGGAGATTTCAACAGTCATCACTCATCCTGGGGCTATGCCAAAGATGACGAGAATGGAGAGCAACTGGATATGTGGGCATCAGCCTGCGACCGTTACCTCCTTCATGATGCCAAACAACCGGGAACTTTCCACTCAAGCAGATGGAGAAGGGATTACAATCCGGATCTCTGCTTTCTGTCCAAAACCAGCAATGGCCGCCCACTACATGCATCTCGCAAGATACTTCCTCTCTTCCCTCATAGCCAACATCGTCCAGCTTTAATCCATATTGGAGTAGAGATACCTCTTATCCAATCAAAGCCCAAACCACGATGGAACTTTAGGAAAGCTGACTGGAAAGCCTTTACAGATGACGTGGAGGAGCAAATCACCAATCTTGAACCAGACCCCAAAAGCTACACATCCTTCTGCAATATCCTCAAGGACACTGCCAAGAAACACATCCCTCGTAGCTTTCGTAAAGTCTTCACACCTTGCTGGTTGCCAGAATCAGAAGAGCTCCTCAAGCAGTATGAATCCACTGGCGATCCAGACATTGCAACAGAACTTTTGGATTCCCTTGACACAGCTAGACAAAAGCGCTGGCAAGAGACGGTAGAAGATCTCAACTTTACACACTCGAGCCGGAAGGCTTGGAACCTTCTTCGACATCTTGGAGCAGCAACCCCGGTTCAACATCAACCTCCTAAAGTAACAGCAAATGCTGTTGCTTCACGCCTGCTCCTCAATTCCAAGGTACCTTCTACAAAGGCATCACGTAAAGAAGTCAAGAAGAACCTTTCCAAGTCCTACTCAACATCAGCTAAGACTTCCCCACTTGCAAGACCTTACACTAGAGAAGATGTCGACATTGGTCTCTCATCCACAAAATCAGGGAAAGCTGCGGGAATTGATGGAATCTACCCAGAATTCCTGAAGAACCTTGGACCAAAAGGCCGCGGCTGGCTGGCCTCATTCTTCACACACATCCACTCTTCCGGAGTTATCCCAAAGGCTTGGAGAGAGTCCAAAGTGATTGCGATCATCAAACCAGGGAAACCTGCGAACGACCCTGCAAGCTACCGTCCCATCTCTCTTCTGTGCACATCCTACAAATTGTTCGAGCGCCTCCTTCTAGTCAGGCTTAGCCCATTGGTAGAACCTGTGCTACCAAAGGAGCAAGCAGGCTTCAGACCGAAAAGGAGCTGTTCCGACCAAGTCCTAGCCCTCACTACCTTCATCGAGGCAGGATATCAGCGCGCCCTCAAAACGGGCGTGGCACTGATTGACCTCTCATCAGCCTACGACACTGTATGGAGACATGGCCTGCTACTCAAAGCGTCCCGCATCTTCAAGTGTCAGACAACCATGCGCATCCTTGCTTCCATACTCAGCAACAGAAGATTCAGAGTTTCACTTGGAGGACAAACAAGCTCGGCTAGAACCCTCAACGACGGCCTCCCTCAAGGATCTGTCTTGGCCCCGATGCTTTTTAACATTTATGTAAGTGACATGCCGGAGACCACGTCCAGGAAATTTGCGTATGCAGATGACCTTGCACTAGCTACCCAATCCACCGATTTCGACGTACTTAGCAGAACCCTCACCGAGGACATGAAGAAGATGGAGGACTACTTCACCTACTGGCGCCTTCGTCCCAATCCCAATAAGACTACAACCACTGCCTTCCACCTCAGTAACCGACAAGCGAAAGCAGAACTTAATGTCACCTTCTGTGGCAAAACAGTTAAGCATGAAGAGTTCCCCAAATACCTTGGAGTTACCCTGGACCGCAGCCTCACCTATCGTGAACATCTCAAGAGGGTTTCTGGAAAACTGAAGACCAGAGTCAACATTATCCGGAAGCTTGCAGGAAATAGCTGGGGTTCAGGCACACAAACCCTCCGAACAGCCTGCATAGCTCTAGTCTACTCTGTTGCAGAGTACTGCTCACCAGTGTGGACAGAGAGCTGCCATACCAAGAAGGTAGATGTAATCTTGAACTCGGCTATGAGAATAATTACTGGCACCCTTAAGTCAACACCTCTTCAATGGCTACCTGCTCTCTCCCACATCGCTCCCCCTGGTGTACGCAGACAGGAGATAATGCGCAAGGAACTACACCGCACCTCCACCAACCCAGACTTACCTATCCACGAAGACCTAGGAACCTACCCAAAATGCGCCTCAAATCACGGACACCCTTTTGGACTTCTGCAAAGTCTCTAGAAGAGTTTGACCTGAAAGGAGAATGGCGCAAAACCTGGGCAGAGTCCGACTTCCCTAACCATGACCTTGTACAGGACCCTACGTCAGAGCCAGCAGGGTTCAACCTCCCCAGAAAGCAATGGGTGACTCTGAACAGGATAAGAACACTCCATGCAAGCTCAGCCCATCATCTCCACCGATGGAAAATGAAAGACAGCCCTGCATGTGACTGCGGGAACCCAGACCAGACAGTGAAGCATGTGGTAAACGACTGCCCTCTCCGATGTTTCCCTGATAGTTTTGAGGGGATTCATCAGACAACAGATGCTGCTCTGACCTGGCTGAGAAACCTAGACTTGAATTTATAAATGTGCATATATGTCATACGAAACAAACAAACTTTACATAATATTATCTAAATTTCTCATTTTCTTTCTACAACCACCCTGTCTCTCCATCCCTCACTTTGCACACCTCGATTTCTATATGTATTTCTTCACCCCACTCTCTCTCTCCCTCTTTCATTCACGTTACATAATTATTTCAATTGCTCACTTTCTTTCTTTACTCCCCCTCCATCTCCTTATCCAACATCCGAGGTTGTCTGGATGTCAAATGCGAATAGGACTCTAGTGATGTTTAGCAACACTCATTGGATAATGGGTACCTTGGGATTTGTCGTAGAGAGCGCTCTTCATGATCAACAACACATGCATGCTGTAACACACTATGGCCCCGGTCTCACTGAGGTTCACTTTAATACTCAAGACGACAGCAGCAGATCGGCGACGCACTATATGCGACTGGACATACTTCTCTTGGTTTGATTTGATACATTTCTAGTTACAATGAACGGTGACGACTTCGCCCTTGACATAAGTGTGATTTTTCTTCATTTCTTCGTAAGAACTAGCATTTGATGTTATTCAGCTAATTCAGCATCACAGTCCGTCGTCTTCATCTTAACCATTAACAGACGATCGCACTGGTCAAATTATCTCACTGCCGAAGAATTATGACATAATTACGCATATATGATTTGCCTTATCTTGATGTTATGAGGAGCTTTTCTTTTCTCTTCATACACTCTTCTCAGAACCCCTAATTGCTAGTGTTCTTTAATCATCTGATCTTGTCCATCAATATGAGGTTTCTAATCAGATCTGCCGATACTAGAGTACATACTACAGTCAATTCACGAGTGTCGGTGAAAAGACGAAAAGAATATTAACGACTGGCAAACAATTATTAGTTACGAAATTAGAAGCATTTATTTAGGGGTAGTTACTTTTTGTGTTTGGTTTATATGTGTGCACTCACTACATGCATAACACTGATCCAATGTGTATTAATACGCACCGTACGCAAGGTGTTCGCTAGATGGCACCGCGCTTATATGATGTATGATCCGAAGTATACTAAAACACCGATAGTCGATGCTCGTCCCATCGCACTTCCGTGATTTTCCTGCCAGATTTGTGTGTGTTTTGCCAAAAAAGTGTGACGGGATCTTGTTAGGGGGGGGGGAGGGGGGTGGGGGGGGGGGGGGGAGCGGGGGCCCAAACAGGTTTACTATGGCACTAACGCATAAGGTATGCCCGTTTAATTGGAATCGGGCGACCTGAATGGAGACTAATGCGCGCGTATTCAATTCGAGTTATAAATATACGTATAGCCACTAAATCTGACCTATAGCCACTAAATCTGACCTATAGCCACTAAATCTGACCTATAGCCACTAATCTGACCTATAGGCACCAAATTAGGGTTAGGGTTAGGGTTTAGGATAGGGTATATCCCCCGAAACTCAGACAAAACCCTTTCTGTTCCGCCTCGAATCAAGCCACTCGCAGCTGTGGCGCAATTGGATGCGTACTAGGCTGATAACTCATAAAGGCGCTGAGTTCGAAACCCACCTTTGCCACTTCTTTTGCGT
>JBAMJV010005464.1:17500-75000 GCA_037951105.1 Echinarachnius parma
AGATGCGCGTGGATAATTATACTGCCCCCGATAAATCCCTAACGTGAAACCACCGGGCTATCAAGCTGAATCCCGTTAAGCCCGGCGCACACAGATCGAGCCGACTCCACCCGATCCGACCCGACCCGACTGAAAGCCAGTCGGTCAGATTCAGTCATAGCCGATTCAACATATTACATCGATCCGGATTGACATGCGACTGGCACAATCGGAGTCGTGAGGCAATGCACACAAATCCGATCCGACTGAAAACTAGTCGGATCGGTTCGAGTCGGCTGTGTCTGCGCCGGGCTTTACAAACTTCATCAATAGACTTCATCTAGAAGCGACTCGTCACAAACCTACGGGGTGTTGGCGTCGCTACCAATGAATTGACAGAAACAATAACAAACATATTTAAAGGGAAGTATGTGATAATTAAGGTAATAATATATTATAAGGATGGTGCCACCAGTGATTCACGTACGTGCTCCCGACCACATGCCCGACCACGCTACGCAACTGCTACAAGTTGACTGAAGTCTAAAGAGGAACATGAGGTAACGGATGATTGCAGTGTTTAGATGACGGGCATGTTTCGCCGATGCCGTCAAAGAACATCAATAAATAGTTATTAGATGGTAAATTATAATGTCCTCCAACTACATTATTATTCGCGTTAACGAGTAAAAAAACACCTTGTCGAAATGCGACTGTTTGTCTAAGAATAGCGCACCAACATAACTGTTCGTGTCTTTGTAGTTCGTTGCATTCATTAGTTTTAATCATCAGTTATTCCTTTCAGAAAACTCCTCCTAAACCTTCAAGAAAAAAATCACCGTCCTTGTTTCATAATAGCTTTTTGTCAATAATAAATTATTCTTGTTCACCTCCCGTTAAATGCACGTTCACCAAGCAAGGGTCACGTGTTTGTTAATTTTTGTTTTTCTTTGCTCTTTTTCAGGGTTTTTTTTCTGGTTTATTTATGAAGTCACTATAATTCGTCCTCTCTGTTTTGGTGACACATTAGCTCGACACTGAAGTAATGGAAATGTGTCGTGCCATGGAATCGCGAGGTTTGAATTACTGATATAAATTCGTCGATCAACTTATATTTTGTGACAGACATTATAGTCACAACATGCAAATCCTCAAACGCTGAAGTGGCAAAGCGTGAGAGAAAAAGACCCAGAAAAGACCGAACAAAACCTTTTTTATTAAACTTTTTATGACATGAGATACATCCGGCGACATGGCCGAGGCCAAATGTTTGAGCTTCAGGTATTATTAATGAAAGTTTAGAAAAGGACGCTTAATCTGTGTCACCTCCTTATCAATCCATCGATTGGACGCTTTGCACAACACGAGCATGACGAGGGGCGCATTTATGAGAAGGAAAATCGACCGCCGTCGTATTATTTGGCCTCTTTTTTACAATTTATTTCTGGTTTGATTCGAATAATGTGCTAATAATTAAATGCAACTATCGTTAATAATATCGCTAATGAAATTCGTTTGTCTCGCAATGTATGGTCAACAAGGAATCTAAAGATCACGACGTTTCGTGCGCCGCTGCAACACTTCGTCGGGTGATACAAATATGCTGTATATAAGCAAGGGTATAAATATATACCCTACGGCAGGTGCAGTGCAACTAGTTATCAAAGTCAAGGGGGGGGGGGGGGGGTGCATGAATCAACATTCATATGAAGGTTCATACATCGATTGCGTGCCCCTCTTTTCTTATAACTAAAGCAACAAGACCACACAATTTGCATCTTGATCTTGCTTATATACAACGATAACCTGACTAGAACTACTCGTATTATATTGGCAATCTGTTACACGAAGTGAGAACGTAATTCTGATGAATGTTATGAACAAGCAGGATGGGCAGGATTGATACGGATTGTCCCGAGAAAGGGCTCATAATTGCCCTCATTTAAAGGGAATAGTTGAGTTTTGGTATAGAGGGCGCTACACAAAATATTTTGTTGTTGTAAGATAATGAAAAGCTGAGTGTCAAATTTGAAAGAGCATACAATTTTAATGGCAGAATAAACTTTATTTGATCAAAATCGGTTCAGAAATGGCTGAAATATCCTAAACATAACCATTTGTAATAAATGTGGCCCCCCACAATTATTCGATAATTTTGAACCAGCCGTTAACAAAATTTACTTTTACTTAGTAATTTGTAATATTGTATTCCTTTTGAGCATGTTGGAGATATAACTGTACGTTTGTAATGTAATGGTGCAGGTTTTGGTTACTAAAATTCAGTTTGACTAAAACTGTACTCTCTTTATACCAAAACTCAACTATGCTTTTAATTATGAATCTTAGACTCAGAAGTGTGTTAATGACCAAACACTCTTAAAGAGAACAAACGTTTTTACCTATCCTCGGCAGATTTTAACCATCGGGAGAAAAACGAGAGATATATTTTCCCTGGAAAAAAGAGAAAAGTTGGGGTGCGGGTAATACATGGGGGGCGGGTAGTACACCGGAAATACTCGGTATAAATATACACCCCTAAACTTACACATACACGCGTTTAGCTATCAAACAATAACCCTATAATAACCATATAAACACATACGCACACACACACACTACCGCACACGCACCCATACATACACACACACGCACGCATACAACTCTCAGACACACACACACGCTCATACACACATACGCACGCAATAACTCTCTCTCACACATACACACACACACACACACGCAAACATGCACACATACACATGCACACATACACAAACCTCCCACACACACATCAAATAGCACGCTGGCTTGCACATTTGCATATATAGCCAAACCTGTGTATAGTAACCACCGAAGGGAAGTAAGAAAAGTGGCCACTGTCAGCCACTGTAGACAGATGACCTCTACAGACAGGTTCATTACATTGTTTTTCTCTGCAGGGGATCATGTTTAGTGGCCACTATAGGCAGGTTGGCTGCTATAGACAGGTGGCCACAAAGACAGGTTTGACTGTACTTGGATTCACACATAATTCAATATACAATACCATGCATCAAGATCATGCGCAATAAAATTCAAGAAAATAATACAATTATTTTTTACTAATAATCACACGTCAAAGTTGTGGTAAGTTTTCTGTAGCAATGATTTGTATTATGGTATGTTACATTCCATTAAGAGCAAATTTTACCTGATGATCTGACTCAAAGTATATGTTGTAATGGTTGCATGCCGCTGTATGTCACATGCACTATAAAGTAAACGTTTATAAAGAAATAAGGCGTAAAATTTGCTGAACCAGTAAACAGTCAGCATCGACAACTCGCTCTAACATGACTGTTACAACCGCGGTGTTGGGGGTGCCAGCGCGTTTGGTCAAGAATTAAAAAGGTAAATAGTTCAGGTTGAGCTATTTGTTAATTATTTGATATATTTACTTATGTATTAGTAGTATGTTGCCAACTGCACTGCATGTGAACATGGTGAATATTTGAACACGAAACTCCTAACTTGGGTTTTAAAGGCAAATAACATTTTTGTTTGGAAAGCCTTTCAACATCAACAACAACAAACATTACCCCCAATGTAATATAATTATCATAGTGAACAAATATATCATTAATCGTATGTAAATATCAATGCTTGATTTTAAACATGCCTTATCTTTGCGATCAAGTGTTCAAAACAGCTTAGCAGTTAAGAACGATGAACTTAATCTGTATTTTCAAATCTGCACTACAGTCATGTTCGACGCGTTGAGATAATATAGGTTTTCCCGCCCAATTTTGCAATTGTGTCATTCAAATTGAGTGTAACTTCCAAACAATTTATCATCCAATTGTTCGATGTAGAATAATGTGCACACACTATGAACACGAATTCGCGCGATTTGCGATCGCCGTAAGACATCTGGGGCCCGTTTCGTGATAGGGTCTTAACTGTCACGTGACTGTGACTGATCTACGGACATACAGATGGCATTTATTCCGATCACAAAGGACAAGGTTGGAAGTATAATAGCAAAGACGCTTTCATACAACACGTGTTGCCGTAAATATCAAAGTTATACCAAGGTTTGTACGTACCGAGAACAGACCCTTTCATGAAACGGGGCCCATCATTCGAATTCGTGCATGGCTGCTCAAAATCACTTTCGGAGCAAACGAATTTGCATGATTGTCATTCGATTTGACACGAAGAGCATACCTTTTTATCGATGGTCATTCAAATTGGCACGTTGTTTACGCAGACGCCTCTTCGGTCATTGAAATTTGGCTGCACATTCGCGAATTCGAGTGCCCATAAATGAACTACTGTGTCTATTCACGAAAGTTAATGCGTATGCATGAATATTAGCTTTCAGCTTTCACTTATTCGGAATTTGAAAGACCGAACCCAACGATTACGCGGCAATGCGTGAATTTGAATGACCCTTAATGAATTTGATTAAAAAGGTATCAAATAGACCGCTTCTGTAATGTATGCAAATTATATGCGTATGACATAAGACTCTCCGTTGGCAAGCTTAACAATAGTAACTAGGTCCGGCAAGCTAAGTTTGCCGGAGCTTGCCGGACATAGTTACTATTGTTAAGCTTGCCAACGGGGAGTCTGACGTCATACGCATAATATTTGCATACATTACAGAAGCGGTCTATTGAGCGGGAAAACCTATAGTACGTGCCGGGCGAAAGCAGGCGTACAGACCATGTGTACATGTTAATTTCCCTAGGATACTTGGCTTTTATTTGCGCATATAATAATTATTCGGTTAAGATTTTGGCATATAAATAATATATTTTGTTAAATAAATACAATTTCAATGATATGAGTGGGGCCAATCTACATTATTCAGCTTTTTCCCCCCTTCTACTATTCAGCTTAAATTGTGTGAAAGCATTGTTCTGGTTGTCTAAAAATGGTTACGTGCATACACGAAGTTCATATATTTTGTAGATGCTATATATTTTACCACTTTTTAATGCATTTCAAAAGCTTTCACATCGCCACAACGAGCCCCTCAACAAAATACAAATGAATTAACCAGGTATTTATAGATTTACATGTTCAACAATAATCATCATATAATATGTGACGTAAATTGAATGGACTGACCATGACATTCTCTAGATTTGTAATAAGATCCAGCCATTAATGCTGTTGTGAAAGAAACCATCCTTAAATATGTGTATAATCGCCATCACAAGTGCATACAATACATCGTTTGGGACGTAACTACCATACATTACTTATAAATGTCAACGTTGTCATACAAGTTTATATTTAACTTTTATGATCGGCAAATACATGCTTACATCTGTTTAAAAACTCTTTAATTCAATCAGCTTGATTCGATTGTGGGCAGTATGTGATTAGTATAAATCCGTGTAATGCTCCAAAGCTCTATAGGCACTACGTATTTTGTTTTCACAATTCCGTAATTTTCGTAGTTCCGAAAATGGGAAAACAGAACACATGGGTATGTTTATTACATTAATCTGACTTGGTTTATAATAAGTTGAAATGCCACATATTGATTACACAAATTCTATTATATCGATAGCTTTCATTGCTTACATTATGTTTGATGAAACACGTTCGCTTAAATGATAATATACAGTATATAACGATAAAATATATATGTTTACAATAAATATTTAGCGATTGGGAAACATAAATATATAATATAGTACACCACATTTAATTTTTTCTCATTAAGGTGAAGTTACCAAGAATAGGATGCATTTATTTATATACATTGATAGTTATGTAATGAAAGATGGTGGTTATCTTTGAATAGATAATACTGAAATAAAGTTTAACATGTTTAATTTAAATAACATCATATTGGTAACATCATTGTTTAAATACACTGAAATGGCAAATGGTTAATTAAAGAAGATGGTATTTGTTTATATAATTAAGCACAAACACTATCAGCTTAAATCAAATTCTATTATTAAAAAAAGTTTCGATGGGAAATAAAACACCTATATCCAGAAATGCAGTATATTAAAACCAAATAGCAGTAATTGGAAACGCCCCCACACACAAAATGAATTATATACGCTTTTTATCACCGACTAATATGTTAATGTCAAACAATTAATAGACACAAATTGTTTGAAATTGACCATTTGAGCAATAAAATGCGACGGTCTTTCACCTACATATCACAGACTCTATTCATATCCGCATTCTGTGTAAATCACGTCGCACGCGAATTCGAGTGGGTAGCTACGGGATCTTACGCCAGCAAAGACGGGCGAAATAAACTGTGAAATATTGGCCTAATCTCAGCGGCGTGCATGTTATGGTTCAAATTGTACCATATATAGGCTCTTTTATGCTATTTCAACCATGTTAAGCAACTATAGTTTGGCAAATACGGAGTTGATTTCCGTAACTTTCCCATTACTGCTTTTGGCTTTAAATGAAAAATTGGTGATAGTATAACAACAAAGATATTCTCTTTGGTCATCATTAAACACTAAACAACATTGGACAATATAATTATTCAAGATTTCTTTATTAGGGTGAAATAAAATGTAACATTTCAATTACCGTGCAGATATAATGTAAATCATTACAAGCAACCATCGTTAAAATTACGATATTTATAGTTTGTTCTACTAACTGTCGTAGTACTGCATCATGGCAAAAATAAAAGCAGAATATCTCTTGACTATATTCAGTTAATCTGCTTTAATACATACATAACATTTTAAATATTGTTTTACGAGATACATGCACATAGATGTTCAATATGAACGCACAGTCATGTTGCAATAAGCTTAATTTGTTCAGGAATAATTGTGTGTAATACCTTTTTCGCAAAATGTAAATGTGCATTGAATATAACCAGCGATGACACATCAGAGCCGGACCTTCCGACATTATTCACAACAATTTTTAGCTTATTTAATACGAAGAGCATTTTTAAGAAAATTAAAACACCAGTGTAGTGAACTGTGTCATAATTATTTATATGAATGTAATGAAACGATTCCAGACTATTCAATTTTGGCTCAATCCTGACCTGCGATTGAACATGTACATGTAATTTGGAAGCATCGAAAAGCTGCTCAAAAGCCCTAATATAGGTACTGGCCTATACAATCTATAATAATTTGGTAACAAATAATGTAAGACTTATACTTATTTACACAATCGACAGTAATAGGTCTTCTATTTTAATTTGGGGACTTCGATAACACAAAACAATAAGAAAACATATTTGCAACACAAAATATTATCTTGTTTAGTGATGAGCGGTGGTCAACAAACATACAGAAAGTGGTTCAGAATGACGCTTTCCCCCTTTTTACTGGGCTTTTGGAGATTTATATGCAATAAAGTCGAGTTGAACGAACGAAGGATTGAAGTTTTTTTTTCCCGTTAACATAGCAGCAGCTAAGTATGTATTAGTTCAAATATTTGTGGGTCTGGATGTTCGAGCGTTGTTGGAAGGGCTCCCCCGAGATTTGTTACACCAGTTTAACAGGTACTCCCTTGGCTTTTAAGGGGGGAGTCAAGCACCATTTGAAGGGCCCTTTAGGGCGAGCCTATTCAACTGGGCACGTTTCTAAGTGCGCTAAACGACTCATGCGAACGGCCTATGAGTGGGGTAGCTCGCAGATGACGGCGCCGCCTTTGGAATCGCACGCCGTCCCTCTTTTCAGCCATAATAGGTGTCGACCATGTTTAGTGTTCTTATTACTGGTTTGTCGAGTGCATGTCTTTAACACAATAATACCAACAACAGCAATAACAACAACGGTATCCTCCGGTTTCGGAAATGACTCGGAAACGGGTATATCATGCATACAACTAACAGACAATTTTTAACATAAAGACCATGGACTGCATGCATAAATCGGAACAGAGATATTGATTTGAAGAATCATCTTTATTCCACTTAAAGTCGATACAGTTCCCCGGAGTTATTTGCATATTCTTCCGAATCAAATTCACGTCACAAAGACGTATTAAGATCAATAATGGACCGCATAAAAATAAATACACTTGAGTCTTTTGAATTAGCACCTCTAACGCTGTGTTTTTCACGCTTAAACAAAACGAAGAAAATAATGCATTCGTTACTTTTCCCACTTTAAACGTGAACAGTTGTGATTTGTGGAATCATGCCGCAAAATTATTACTCTAAAGTCATTTTCTATCATAAACTTCTTTATGTTCTATTTCACAAACTAAAACAAACAACAACAGAGACTTATAGTGGTTTATTTGTTTTTGTCATTATATATGTGATTTATATTATACGACATGTTTGCTTTTTCTATTACAAAAGGTGACCATATGTATGGAATTTGGGATAAGTTACAGATATTTTCTTTCTTCTCCGTTTGATCAGTTTCCAGGTTTGGTTCCAGTGCCCATGTGTTGCAAAACACCTGTTCTCCAGAATAAATGCGGAGCTGTGAAAAGATAGAAGAAGAGAGGAGAAAAATAGAGAGAGAAAAAAAATATCAATCAATGATGAGTCGGGAAATATGGACAACATTTTACGACTGTCCCTATTTAGACGTGTTTAATAGATACATGTTTGTACAATAATCTATACGGAAAATCAATATGATAGTAATACGCCCGTTTAGTTTGTTTATATACAAATGCATGTGAATAATCATATTAAATATACACAAATGCATTAGACGTAAAAGACGTAAAAGAGTTTTGTTTTGCATTTATCATTAATTTGTAAAAAAAGAAAAGCAAAAAAGAACAAAGAAGGGTTGACCGACTCACAATGGTCTGCTTTGCAAAGGGATTCTGTCTTAATATATAATTCCAAAACAATAAATAATTTAAAAAGACAATTAAGAAGGAATTTTACTGAAACAATCAGTATTGGCATAACTCTATACAATTTGTATAAAATAATCAATCTCTAGTTTTTCAAATAATCAAAAGATATTGAAGATTTAATGGACAGGTGGTAATAATAGTGAAAAAAGAAATGTGTTTTTTCTTCGCATTTTTGAGAAACTTTGTTTCAGTTTAAAATATACAAGTTACGTAGTGAATTATTATACAAAATAACAACATAAATACCAATGATATAGTTCATTAATGACAACAGATCAATCGTTACCATGCTTAGCTCGATAACAAAATAAATGTTTTACAATTCAGATAAAGTTCAATCACATTTCAACTCTTTTTTTTCCTTTTCTTAAGGCTTAAAGCTGAAATATTAAACATTATTCTTATAAATGATAGATTATACGATGTTAGATAGTTAGCAAGGATATTAAAATGCCAACCGAACAAGAATATAATTATTTCAAATCCTTTATCGTTTCGAGTAGGGTACCAACATGTGCGTGTGTAGCTCGCCTGTTGTTATTAAGTCTTTCATTCCATATTTTCAGATTCGCGCATTATTAGTTGCACAGAATATATATTCATCTGCAAAACTGCTTCGGTTGGCGCGTTCAGAGTTAAAGACACCGTACTAATTATATCCATGTGATTTCTAGCCGCGGCAGTCGGATCACGTCGTTTTCTTTGATTTTTGTCTGTTTTTGTATATAATTTGCTTGAGGCGTTTTTGGTATTACCAATATTATTAATCGCGTCTAGACAGTATATGACAGTACATGACTGCAGATGCGTACCGCGTGCATATATGCTGTTTTTTAAATTTTCTTAAACAAATAATTTTCATGTCACATTTTTCTTTTTGATTTTTGATTGTTTTTGTCAATTAAAGTGATCCATTAAATTTATAATATTTGTCAAAAAGTGAGATTTAAAGGGGTAGTTTAGTTTTGGTAGAGAGGGCGCTGCACATCACAATTTTTTTGTGAGGTAATGAAAAACTGAGTGTCGAATTTGAGAGAACATGCAATTTTAATGGCAGAATAAACTTTATTTGGTCAAAATCGACCCAGAAACGGCTGAAATATTAATAAATATATCTGATCTTATAATTATTTGGGGCCCAAATAATTAGATGATTTAAATTTTTTTTTTTTAAATGCTTGCACTTTTTCAAAAATTTTCAAAAGCGTTTTTTAAATAGTTGTTGATGCTCTCTCTATTTAATCATTATTTCAATAAAACATCACATGCATAATTTTGTATGAAAAATGGTTGAAACCAATGCTTTTTTAGAAAGCGCCCTCTTGTGTTGTAATGGCTCTTTTTGAATGATAACAGGCTTTTTACTTAGTCGTTTGTAATTTTGTATACCTTTCGAACATGGTAGAGTTATAACTATTAGTTTATAATGTTACTGTCCAGGTTTGATTAATAAAGTTCAGCCTTACCAAAACTGTACTACCCCTTTAAGACTTCAATCATATACACAACAATATCATTATGAGAAACTTGTGACTGATATGTGACATTTTCAAACAAAATAAACAATATGAACGTAGTACAAAGGGGTGAAGTTTTATGTACAAGATTTTTTCCCCGTTCGTTCGCATAAAGTATCCGTTTTCGGATACTATAGACGATTGAGTATCCGAAATCAGATACACTTGTCTACGATCGGAAAGCTTTCCGAAACGCTTTTAAATCAAATCTTTAATATCTCAATAGTTAGGGAGATATTTGAAAAATCAATAACCATTTCCATTCGTTTGTACCATAAGCCAAACAACACGGTACAAGAAAAGTGTGAAAGCTCCAAGTGATTTTGATTGATTTTGACAAAGTTAATGGCTCACTTTAACTAGGGTGTTATAGGCACTGCATGACTGCTCATATTCATCAAATTAATATGTTCTTTTTCTAACAGTTTGATACCGCTGTCTGATGTGTGCAACATTTTATTTAATTAATCAAATTATTAATTAATTAACTCCCGGTCTCAGGATGAATGGCGAATACAGTATAGGATAACTGAACGTCCATAACAAAAAATGTGTGATTATACAGATAGACACACGTTGATGCAACGGAATATTTCACATTTATTTCATTTTTATGGTTGCTGTTTCTAAATTCAAGTTTAAGGGTGATTTAGTAATTGTGACGTATATTTAATACGAATGCTGAGTTCTAATTTTCAATTTTACCATTACATGCAGACTTTATTATATATATTAAGATAATGTCAGAAGTACATTTATGAATGCTTTGTATCACGTTATGTATTATCAATGCTTTTAAAATCGCACTGACCTTTGATAAATTATTATTTCAAACATAGGGAAATTTACCAGATATAAAGTAATATCTAACCCGATCAAGATTGCTAGACCGGTGCTCTACCAACTGGGCTAGAAACTCGGTCTTTCAAATTTACCTATCGTTACAAAGATATTTACGATTGAAGTGTTCGGATTTTTAACTCTCCACTGGATAGGCATAACCGTGTACAAAGTGCAAACCGTGTGCAATGAGTTAGTGAATATCACTTTGCGTTATTGCCTATTACATGTATTACTCGGCGATATAACTTTAATTTAACGTGAAATGTTCAATTGTTACTCCCTGAACATACTTTCTGCAGTATGTCAACATAGTTACTACATCCGTTTAAAGGGTGACTAAATAAAAAAATGTAAAGACTTTGGTTGATCTATAATAATGAAAACATCACATATCTGTTGACTATTTGATGTACATTTTTGTCATATTTTGTATATTATTTTTTCTATTACTTTTTTCTACCTGTTCAGCTTCACCCCTAAAAAAAAAACGGCCAGAAGCTATTGACTTCTATGACATCACAATACCATTCAACCATCGGTCAGCTAGATGAACAAAAGATATTGGTATGCCCACTGATCACCTATTTACAATAGCATTGTATGTTTTATACAATGCCCACTCACCATGAAAAGAAGGGTTTCAATGAAAACATCCAACGCTAATGCAATAAGGTACTTAGTGGGTGAGAACATATATTTTGTTTATGTTTATCTAGCTGATCGATGGTTGAATGGTATTGTGATGTCACAGAAGTAAATAGCTTCTGTTTTTTTTAGGGATGGATAAAAATAATATACACAATAATATAAAATATATGACAAAAATGTACATCAAATAGTCAACAGATATGTGATGTTTTCATTATTATAGATCAACCAAAGTCTTTAATTTTTTTAATTTAGTCACCCTTTAAGCAAATTTAGTGGGCGGCGCCATGTTGTTGAATCAGTTGCTCGCTTCGTCAATGAGCGTGCACGTGACACTCGAACGCTCATGCCACTATTATAACATTCATACCATATGGAGCGTGCGGTGTGCGTATAGTAGCGAAAAATGTTCTACGACGGGACGAAATTACGCGACGGGAAGTTCGTTCACACATGGTTCACACACCCAATAAAGTTTAAAAGTTAAAGTCCTTCCCGTGCCAATTTTGGCACATAAGGCGGCGCCTATCCCCGATCCATTGTCCCTATAGGCCACACGTCTACTAAATGCTGTGAAAGCTACATTAGGGGGCCATTCCTCTGGTGTATAAATGGGTACCTGGTCTGGTGAAAATTAGCTTGGTGCACCCATAGGGTTGCCCGCTAGTATGCTCCCCGGGGAGTTGAGAATGTGTACAATATCATTGTGCGGGTCTGAACTGTACCAAATGACCAGGGATAATAATAAGCGCTTTGAGCACCTTATATTAGGTGGATATTACGCAATATAAATATCCTATATTATTATTATTATTATTATTTTTATTATTATTATTATTATTATTATTATTATTATTATTATTATTATTATTATTATTAACTTTCCCTTCTCCATTCTATAAATACCGAGCGCCTGGCTAGAAGGCAGAAGGTACCATTTTAAAAGTATTTGGTATGACCCGGTCTGTGTTCGAACCCGGGACCTCCCGTGCATGAGGCGGACACTCTAACCGCTAAGCCACCATGCTCTTTATACGCAATGCTCGACGAAACAGTTAGATTGTCCTTCTCGTAGACCCTACCAGTGAAATGTTTCCGATGTGGAATATAAAGCAAATAGTCAACTTTTGGTTTCAGGCGATGGCAAACTATCACTTCCCCGGCGATCTGAATGTATATGCTATATTTCCTCAGCTTCGCTTCGGAAAGATAGCTACATCCAGATCGCCACGGAAGTGATAGTTTGTCTCATCACCTTCACCAACGGTAATTATTTGCTTATTATTCGTCGCCTAGCTCTAAAGGCATGTTAACTCATGTTATGCTACGTACTTAATATGTCCTCGTCACGGCACAGTGAATGTACAGTGAATAGACGGTATCGGTCGCGTTTTATCCCGTCCTAAGACAAGACGAAAGCTCTCTCCGTGAACTCTTCGAAAAACGCCCTCTAAAAGACATAACAACGCACAAACTTGAACTAAACTTCCATCCTCACAAAAGGTTATAGAACATAATAATAATAATAATAATATATTCGATTTATAATATGATTGATAATCATCTCTAAGCGCTTTACAATGATATTATTACCCCCGGTCATAGGATACAATGCAAACCAGCACACATTGTGTGCACCATCTCCACTCCCTGGGGAGCATTCCTTCCAAGCGGCTCATGGGCATTGAGAAGATCCTTCACATATAGGTTTTCACCTCCTACCGGGTCCCCATTTATACACCTGGGTAGAGAGCAGCAATTATGAATGAAATTGTCTTGCTGAAGGACAAATACGCAGTGGGCAGGGTTCGAACTCGGGATCTCATGATCGGAAAGCGCGCGCTCTATTTGCCACACCACATCGCGCTCTACCAATCTTGCCACTGACATAATACCTGACATGCCTGATGGCTTACTAGATCTTCTTCGATCGGACCTACAGAATCCATGGACGAAATTATTAGTTCATTTTGTCATCGATACAGATGTATTTTGACAAATGATTTCTGTGGTACGAAGTAATGATTTTGTTTCCCGGATTGTTTATTTTGAAACATCATTATGAATGAAGAAGGCTGAATTATTGATACTTACTACGATTGCTAACCAAAGTTTGTATTACTTTTTTTTTTACTGAAGAAGCTTCATTCTAAAAATTCTGATTGTTATTTCTTTACGATTATTATTACTATTGTTGGAATATATTTGTCACTATACCATAGAAGATGATGACAGCGAATATACAATAGGAATTCTTTGGCGCTTCTTGTTGAATGAAGTGAATACAAGCGAGATTATCAGTTGGGCCTCGGACATGGGTGAATTATCATAATTATTCTCTATAAAGCGTCTCTGCATTTCGACTTCCATGACTTCGGTCTATATAATATACATGCATATTTCATGACGTTGCATGGCATCTTGTCCGACGCGCTTGATAAGATTTGTGATTAAATAGTAAGAAGACCCCCGGTCTAGACGAGAGAGGCGTTATCCCGAAGATCTTGATTAAAAACCTACATTTTGTGGACACATTATTATATGTAGATAATAGGAAGATCAATAATAATGTATGCTCATTTAAAGTAACCGGAGATCTGCACTATGCAGACAACCGTTCAACAAAATATTCAAACAGAAAGTAAACTGACTTCGAGGTCATCTTAACTGACGTTTTAAAGTAATAACGGAAGGTAATATGGTTGTTGCGAGTTTCATTAATATTTTACAGTTGATGTTAAAGCTACACAAAGGAGATGCCCACAGTGGCGCTTTCTGAGTAGTATGTTTAAGTAATATCCGGGAATTCATATTTTACTTTTTCTTTTGATTTTGGTTTTCTAACCGGCGTACGTTCTTGCCTCAGGTATGAAGAAAGGTGTCATGTTTCTACGCTTTTCAATGTAATGAAAGATTCTCAATGAAAGAACACGGCAACTCCTTTACAGTCCTTTGTCTCTTCCATACTTGTAAAAGGAATAAAAACAAATATTGGCTGCAGGCAAGGTTTGTGACATTACTCTGATTACGAAGTAGCGTTCTAAATAAGAGTGACCCATTTCTTATATAATTATGATCTGGATATTTTGATGTTTATATGTAGTTTTCCCACGATTCAATGATTTATGAACAAATAAGATTTTTTCCATTCTATGTTTTCCATTCTATCACTGATTAAAACGTGGTAGTATTCGCCCCTCAGCTAGTAAAAGAACTACACGCATGATATATAATATTATATCCCTCATGAGAATGTTCTAGCCATGTGATTGGTCGAAACGCCGTCACGTGTTCAAGTATAATTTATCCCATCAAATCCCAACCTCATATAGTACTTTTGTACAGTACCTTTTTTGTCGAGGACAACGAACTTTTTGGCCCTGCCTAGGGTGTTATAGTAAATTGCTGATACGCATGTAGTCTCATAGGACACGTTGTTAACAACCTCTAAATTAGGAATCAGCGAACGTTTACAACCGACTTCTTTTGTTCCCATGACAACCATGAACGCAGCATCAGCCAATGCGAACGCTTGTGGCGGCGCAAGTACGCGTGTGCGCGTTAGTGCGCAGAAAGGTAGCGCGCTGGTGCGCAAAGTTTACGCGCCGTTACGCTGAATAGACAATGGTATAAGCGTATTAGCCTTTTAATCATAAATCGTGTTTATGTGCAGGATTGACAAAATGAAAATAAAAGACTCGATCAATTGCTCAATATTCCAAACTTTTGAGTCCTTTGTGTTAGTTATAGGTCGCTTGTGATCAAAATAATATGAGGGATATAAACCAAATAACCAAATCTCCTTACTCGGGTGATGGATGCAAAACTATACGTTGCCTCGGTGATCTGCGAAGGTAACTATCATGCCTCGGCTACGCCTCGGCATGACAGTACCTTCGCAGATCACCTCGGCACGTATAGTTTTGCCATCACCCTCCCAGTCGATGGTTATTTGCTTAATAACAATTATCTTGTACCTTGTTGTTTGGCTATAATGGTAACAGAAAATTAAATGGATTTTGACTTTGCAAAATAATGTCTCCATAATCATGGATATATTTAGGATTAATTTTAGAGCGTCTATAGACGGTTCCCGACCGCAGTCGAAAGTATCTGAAATTCTCACATATCATTCTCAAGAATCTTACAATGAAACTGGTATAATTATGATTGAAGTCTCAAATATTACTTTTTGGGGGAAATATTAAGTTAATGGATCACTTTAACCCGCTAGATGCTGTGGTTAACTCCTATCACAATACCCATATAATTACACCATTCTGCTGATCTGTTTCTAAATGCATCAGAACGTGTAATGAACGTGTTGAATGCATCGTATATAGACAATGGGTTTCTTTACAAGCATTATAGACGATTGGGGCTAAAAGGGAACCACCACCCCAAAATGATATTTTAATAAATGAAAGATAATAGTTTTAGTAGCCCACTCCACCAGCAAGTTCAGAAAAATTATATACTTATACTACGAGTCTTCTGCTATTTTAATGTCTCCAAACGTACGCGGGTATAAAATTGGCGCACTAGCAAACGTTTGGCGCTTAAGGAACCATCGTCCCTGTTGGTTCCGTAGTTTTCGGTCAGTAATTGCTATTTTTTGAATTACACAACCCTTTGCAATGTGTTTGACATCTAACTTATATCAAACAATGGTACCAAAACATATAACCGTTTGTTGTTCTCTGCGTGGTGACCGGTTATTCTCTGCGGTTGACCGTCTGCTCAAGCTTTTGCTTATCAACGGCGACCTTCTGCTTTCTTTCTTTATACACGCAACGGCCCATCGTATTTACTCTTACTTATGTATAAGTATTTTTGTTCTATATTATGTATACTGTTTGCATACCTTATGTTCTATATTATTATCCATATTTGTTGTAACTGATTTGTTTATTGATTGCAGAAAATAAATTCTTTGAAATGAAATGAAATGGTGGTCCCATTTAAGCTATCTATGTAACTATGTTAAATTCAACTAGGAGCTTTCATACCTCTATCTTCCTTGTTAATTGGGTTAAGGAACAGAAGAATAAAATGTGTACATGTTTTTCAAATGTTTCTCTAATTTGGGAGATATAGCCTATACGATTTAATGAAAAGCGCCCATAAACACTTTATTATAGTTTAGGATTTCTCGGTCAATTTCGTAAGTTGGCCGCACAAATTCATTTTGTGTGCATTCAATTTCGCCGATTTTGTCACCGCAGCTGTATTTTGTAGTTCAAATTCGTTTTATAGCATTTGAATTCATATTACGATCATTCGAAAACATTTTGTTTGCATTCGATTTGAAACGTGTTTCTATTTCGATTGTCATTCAATTAAAAGCGAGAACATTTGTGATAACGTAATACCGCCTTCCAGGAATTCCGTTGGCGAAATTGAATTCTAATAGCGTGCTTTTTAAATTGAATGCTATAAGTGCTAAATTACTTGAGCGAAGAGCTTAATAGAATGAAGGAAATACAATTTTGAACGACAGTTGATAAGCCTTCAGCTTAATTTCGCGAATTTGAATGAACCGCTTATCAATACGAATGAAACGTTTACGAAATTGGCCGAGAAAACCCATAGTACAAATCAACAGGAAAATTATAAATGATTACATAACTGTGTAGGTAAACATTGTTTATCATCTATGAACCTATCATCCATCATTCAGAAGATTCTTATGGGGATTTCAAAAATCTAGTAGGGAAGGGGAAAAGACTAATTGATTATTAAATTTATTTTGCTTTTGATTATAATTATTTGATATGTATAATTTGGTTGGAAACGAACATAAAATTGAAATTGAAAAAGAAAATTTAAAGTTACCTCTCCTGACGTCTATTTTGCTTTCGATTATATTCGATATGTATAATTTGGTTGGAAACGAACATAAAATTGAAATTGAAAACAAAAAATATCAATTGAAAGTTACCTCTCCTGACGTCTGTGTTCTCGCCTCGCCTAACGACAGGTGTTTGTCTGACGGTGGGTTGGCTGGGAGGGCACAAGTTTAGATCGTCGCATAAGTCATTCATGAGTTTTAGCAAAATCTCGTATTTGAGTAGTTTCAAAACATTTTTGTACTCCATCGGCGACGACTCTTCCTCTTCCATCGCCCATGTCGAACCGCCTAGTAAAAAGAAAAGAAACAAATAACGAAATACCAACATTTACTCAATAAGGAATAAAGATGTTGATTTTTTTAAGATCAACATAATTGTAAGGCATTCAACAGTTTGTTTTCAAAGCAGATTCTGGTATTTGAGTAGTTTCAAAATAATGGTGATACTCCATTGGCGACTCCTCCTAATCTTTCGCCCATGTCGAGAAAGAAAATGAATGAAAATAACAAAATTTACTCAATAATTATTGATGAACAAAGAAATTAAGAAAAAACAAACCAGATTCAAGATTTTTTAAATCGAACTCTCGTATTTGAGTTGTTTCAAACACAATTCTTACTCCAATTGCGACTCCTCATCTTATATATCGCCCATGTCGAACTGCAGAATAATAATAAATTAAATACCAACATTAACACAATTATGATGAGCAAAGAAATTAAGATCAACAACAAAAATTCAAGATTTGTTTTAAATGCGAGTGTTGACTCTTTCTTTTCTATCGCCCATGTAGAACCGCCTGGTAAGAAGGCAAATAAACGAAATACCAACATTTACTCAATTATGATGAAAACAAAATAAGAATGTGGATATTAGTGACCGGCTATAGCAAAACCCTGCACTTGTCGGTAAAAATCTAAATGTAGATTTTCATACCATTAGAAAGGCCTCATCACAAGCTTTCATTTCATGCTTTGTTCTAACAATTTGGTCAATATATGATGGTTTCAATTTGACAATCATAAGTCTTTTACACACATTATGTGAACTTAAAATGTAAATTTCTTCAAAACATGAATTACCGACCAGTGCCGGGTTTTGCTATAGCCGGTCTTGGTTTCAAGTCTGCGTGGACGTGTTGATTTTGATGTAAAGATGTGCTATATACAATCGTTTAAAATATTCGCTCAAAGGAAATGTAAAGTGTGTTTTGAGAAATATTTATAGCATGATATTTGCTTTACACCTTTTTTGTACCGTCTTAAAAGGAATTTCTCAAAATAACCTCACCATAACACAACGTCAACAAAATATTCTTTCAAAGTTTGAATCGTAAATATAACGGCAGGAAAAGTAAACACACCGAAGGGGATCCATGCTAAGTGCTATGACGGTGTTTTATGGGCTAACAGTTAAGGCCCAGTCCCATACTGACGATTTTCACGGCGATTCGCAACGATTTGACGTTCGTCGAGAAAATCGCTTAGGTCGTGTTGCATCGTATAACATCGTATCGGTTCTTCCCCAAAACCATGGAAGTAGATTTGTCATTGATAACCATTCAACTGGGGGGATGATCTATTCATTCATCCCCCCTGATGAATAGATATTACGTTAGTCGCTACGCCCAAGCCCAAAACCGTGGCTAAATCGAGTCGATTCGTTCTAGCAAATCGTTGCGAGTCGCCGTGAAAATCGTCAGTATGGGACTGGTCCTTTATGTCTCCATTTCTCCCCTTTAGAGATCGATTTCAAATTGAGTCTTATATGCGTTACACTTTAGACAAATGGATTAACACAATCATTACAAAAATACAGCACAATCACAAAAGACAAAATACAGCTGCACAAAAAATGGTTTTGCAAACTTTTTTTTTCTTTTCTCTATTGGTGTTTTTATATTCTATCTTTACTAATTGAGAAGCCTACAAAGAGCAGGAAACTTGCCAAGGATTCTTCGAAAGAAAATGTTAATTCACCTAATCCTAGAAGCCCGGTATTTTACAGGATTTATTTTATTAGTAAACAGATATCTGAAGGATATTCCCCACGTATACAGTCCCAGAATGTAATGCTTAGGAATTCATGTTGGTCAAAACTTCATAAATTCCTAATTGAGAAGTCCGTATAAAAATAGTGTCCTTGTTATGGTTACATGATTTGGTTATAAGGTTTCTCAAACATAACATGTTTAGTTGTCCAGGAAGTAGCATGCTGACCGTCGAGCTAATTTATTATGATAATCATGATTACCCAGATGTTTTTTTGGGTATAAATAACGTAATATTCAATTCATCTAAAGTCGATGGGTTTATGCTATAAAGTGGGTATAGAATATATATTAAAAGGATTGCGATTGAGTTCATTTTGGAGGAATTAATAAGAATTTTTGTATGGACATCTGATTCTGTGCAATATAATATAATAACAACATAAAACATATTTCGATTCATGTTTTATAACACATTATATAATTGATATTCATCTCTAAGCCTTTTGAATTTACAACGACGTTATAAGTCCGGGCATCGGGATTACTTACAATCAATCCGCGCAGGTACGTTCTACTCCTATCAGGTTCCCATTTATACACTTAGTTTTAAAAGGTAGCGAGAGTGAATTAATTATTTGCCGAACAAGGGACACAGCGATGAACAAACATTGGATTCGAACTCGGGGTCCATTAATTGCAAGTTCGCGCTCGACCAATATTCCCAAACTGTAGACGTATGCACGCAGCGATGTATACCCTTTGGCCACCAAATATTAAACCTTAAGATTCTTGAAACTTAGTGCACAAGAGTTAATATTGTAATGGTAATGTATATCATTTTTTATTATACAAAAAAAGAAAACAAAATATCCTATATGAAGCTTTTCGGAAACCAATTTACCACTTCTGAGTTTGCGATTTTAGGAAGGTACGGAAAAGCGCCTTTGGCCAATGCAGTTTACAAAATCACTCATAAAAGATGCCTTCACATAATCGCTATACATAACCAGGATAACTATGCCTGTTTTCGTTTTCATACCAATAAGAATAATAATGTGCTTTCATTAGAATATGCACGGATACAAGCACAATATTTATATCAGACTAAACACTATACTGACGGTAAAATACAGCACGGATATCAATTAATATAATTGGATTTAAGCAATACTACGAAAGGGATATATACTATTATACATCGAATATGACCTTATAAGCACATGATTATAAGGAACAATGAATACTTCCAAATTAATTTTTTTAAGGGTTAGCTAAATATGTTTACATTATATAGTGGATTCAAATAATTTCAGGTGAATTTCTCATTTTTCATGGAAAACCGATCAAAATATGAATATTTTTCCGGGGCCCACGCCTTGTGATAATATCATGGAAGGTTTGACATATTTTATCATCGCTAAATTTGTAAGGATCTTGTAACTTTGTCTACATGTACAAAAACTGAAGAAGAGTTGATAAAATGTGTATTTCTGTGGTTTGATATGTCCACTGACTATGGTAAATGAATGGCACATGACCGAGTAATGAGTGAAAATTCAATGTGATATTTGCTAAGTCATTGCACTGACTTTGTTATTAGTGTCAATTCTCAAGCGGAGAATGTAAAATCCGAACACTTCAATCATAAATAATATCTTTTCAACGAAAGATAAATTCGGAAAGCTGAAAACCGTCCCATGCTTGTATCGGTAATATGAATACAACGAGGTATGCGAGCCCGGGGGGGGGGGGGGGGGGGGGGGTACTCACGTATATTGGGTATACGGGGATGTGCCGCTGGGAAGGGTGACTTTTTCAAGAAAGATCCTTAGACATGGGTCCCCTTTTCATCAAAAAAATCCTTAGACATGGGTCCCTTTTTTCATATTTCCCCTTTTTTATACGGGATTTTGGGATTTGCAGATGTGAAATTGCAATTTTTTTCAAGCTCGCTACGCTCGCTAACTTAAAACCACAAAATTTGCGGGAAATACACCAAAAACAAGCGCCGCAGGCGAAAACAAATCCTTAGACATGGGTCCATTTTTCGCAAAAGGACCCTTAGATGTGGGTATGGGTTTGGAGGTCTCAGCCGCACACCCCCGTCCGACTATAATCTGAGTACCCCCCCCCCCCCCCCTCCCCCCCGGGTATGCGAGAACCATTAGATTTCCAATTAATTTTTGAGGATTTTGAAAATGTTACTAATTTAGATCCCTTTCTGGATTTACAAAGTAACGTGATCGAAGAGCGACATGCACAGTCTTGATAATTAGAGTTACATTATGTAACAATTTTAATCATGGATTTTAGAAGGTTATGATGTGTGTTATTTTTTAATCAGTTGTGCAATCATATCCATGACTGTTAACCCACTGTGTGCCATAGTCGATACTTAAGTTACAATGCTTAAATGATCGTATTTTTTCAATTTGTCTTATAAATGTGGATTGAATTGTAAAGACACTTTAATTCTTATCAATCTTTTGCTCGAATATGGGATTTAAGTAATTTAATAACTTTTTCAAATTCAACCAAAATCACTCGGAACTTCTAAATCTCTCTGGTACCTTGTTGTTTGATTTATGGTGACATTAAAATGAAATGGTTTGTGATTTTCAAATGTCTCCCATGTAAACAAAAGGGAGTTATGATATAATTGAATAACGTTCGGGAATGCTTTTTAATCGTAGTCAAACTCATTGGGCTGTATAAAGTCTTGTATCGATTTTGTAAAAAAGTTTTTGCTTAAAGTAGAATTTCTTTGTTTTTTAATTTAGATTCAGCTCATATTTCTATATTTCATACATAATCCATAACACGAATATTACAAACAAGTGTTTCGAAACATTGTTATTGACGAGTTATCATCAATAAATTAGTGGTAATTTGTAAGCCAGTATTGTGGCTTCAAAAGTCCCGCCGAAACCAGCTGAATACTATGACGTCATTCATTGAGTAAGTCATCCTTAGCAGACGATGTCCGATATATAACAAACACATTTGATAGTGCCTTTTTAACATGACTCTGTTCAATCATCCTTGTTTATTGAGGAGAATATTTGTCATTATTTGCTCCTCTGCCTCACTCTAAAAAGCACTTTGTTGTTCTTTGACACACAATTTTCCCGTAAAGCATGCTAAATAACGTTATTTTAATCTATCACATCGCCCATAAGTATCACACACAGAACTGCACATTCAGCGACACCCGTATCAAAATACAGCTGTTGAACAATGGGCCAATAGATCGTGCCCAGACTTTGGCGGGTCTTTCAAGCAGATAAAGTAGGACGGTGTGTGACTTACTTCTTTGAATTTGTCTTTATTTCCGTAAATGTCTCCGAGTGAATGATTATTGTGTATAAGTCGAGGTGAACCTTATTTACAAAATGCAATTAAATAAATGCGCTTTCGTGACATGAATACACGTTTAGCAGACAAAATAAGTGCACTAATGGTTGTGTAGATTCGCAATGAGACATCGTCTGCTAATGTTAGACTTACTCAATGAGTGACGTCATTAAAACATTGGCGTTTTTTAGCGCAAAGAGCGCTTGTTTTCGATTCTTGTGATGGGTTTTTGTTTTGTTGTTGTAATAAGATATCGTGTTGGTATGGGAAACAAAAAAATATTAATTTTAATTTGTTAATCCCTAGCCCTCTAGTGATGCATTATTCTCATATTTTGTGATTTTCAATGAAATTCTACTTTAATAGTGTTAATTTTTGCAATGGAACTATATTGCATCTTTCAAAAGAATCATACAGTGGTATTGGTATATTAAAAAAAGCATATTGACGTCTCAAATATTACGCTCGGAAAAATCTGATTATAAGTTAATAGATCACGTTAAACTTTGTATGTACACCATGTCTAAAGAACTCGTTTCTTTTTATTTATGTCTTGACTTATATATTGATTAGAATAATGTTATATATTGATTGTTCAATGTAACATATCATGTATTGTACCATTTTTTTTGTGAAATGAAGAAAAACAAAACGTGAATTCGAACTTGAACTTGAGCTGGCCAAGTGGGTTATTTCCATTTAATTTGGTAGAAGCGGATTTATCAAGCCAGGTTTAAAGGGGTAGTTTAGTTTTGGTAGAGAGGGCGCTGCACATCACAATTTTTTTGTGAGGTAATGAAAAATTGAGTGTCGAATTTGAGAGAACATGCAATTTTAATGGCAGAATAAACTTTATTTGGTCAAAATCGACCCAGAAACGGCTGAAATATCAATAAATTTATCTGATCTTATAATTATTTGGGGCCCAAATAATTAGATGATTTTTTTCAAAAAATTAAACAAATGCTTGCACTTTCTCAAAAAATTTCAAAAGCGTTTTTTAAATAGTTGTTGATGATCTCTCTATTCAATCATTATTTCAATAAAACATCACATGCATAATTTTGTATGAAAAATGTTTGAAACCAATGCCTTTTTAGAAAACGCCCTCTTGTGTTGTAATTGCTCTTTTTGAATGATAACGGGCTTTTTACTTAGTTGTTAGTAATTTGTTTATACCTTTTTCAGCATGGTGGAGTTATAACTATTAGTTTATAATGTTACTGTCCAGGTTTGGTTACTAAAGTTCAGCCTTACCAAAACTGTACTACCCCTTTAAGTGATCCATTGACTTTCTCAAATTCAGCCAAAATCACGTGTTTTTTGGATCACGGTAACAGAAGATTGATAGGAGCTGTGATTGTACAAATGTCTCTTTAATTAAGCAGAAAATAAAGTATAATTGAATGGAAAGTGTTTCTGAAACGTTTCTCGAGTGAAGTCAAAATATATGGGCAGTATAGCCGATTCAATCTGACATTTATTTTTCATCAGGTAAACATTGTTCTTTTTTATGGAACTACCACGCATAATTCAGAAGAATCTTACAATAATATTGGTATCATTATTGAAGTCTCAAATATCACTTTCAGAAAATCTTATGAAGCTAACAATCACTGCGTGTAAAATAGAACTAAAAAATCGAAAACTATGGTGAAATGGATGTTTTTCATTTCATTACCATACTAACCTTTTAACACTCAATCTCCATCGATCAATGTCCATAGCTACATAATTATGTAAATCGGGAGTAGTTTGACTGTTTCTTCAGCCCTCTGAGTCGCATGCTCGACTCAACTGCTCAAGTCACGATGATCATAGAATCAGGTATATTGCTTAAAGTGATCCGTAAACTTTATATTTTTTTTTCAAAAGCGATATTCGAGACTTCAATCATAATTTGAAGATTTTTGAGAATGATTATGCGAGATTTTCACAGAAAAGGAATAATGTTAACCTATTGAAAAAAGAGTAAATCGATGTCAGATTTTATCCTGATCGTTCGCGTGAAGTATCATAATTCGGATACTGTGGAGGTCTTGGATTTAGTCTCCGAATGCGGATACTCTTGACTAGCTGAGGTCGAAAGCGTCTACAGACGCTTTAAATTTCAATCGTAAATACCTCCATAATTTGAGAGACATTTGAAAAATCATCATACTACATTTCATACTTATGTTACCATAAGCCAAACAACAAGGTACAAGAGAAGTTCGAAGCTCCAAATGATTTTGGTTGAATATTCAAAAAGTTAATGTATCACTTTAAGTTTGGGAACTTAGAATTCTTACCAAGCAAAACTCCCTTTTGTATCAACTGCAGATGAACTACGAGGGAACTATGAGCTATCCATGTCAAGTTGTAAACATAACTGGTCCAAGTGGTTCCTTGTAATTTACTTTTGCACTTAAAATGCAGAGAGTAACACAAATCGTATTCAGATGAAATAATAAGTTCTGAAAAATCCTAAATTAAATAAGATTTTACGAAAAATTCTTTCTAATTAAAATATTGTAAACCAAAGTAGTTACAATTTATTATCCACACTGCTCTTTCAATTTTGTATCTGATTCTTACTAACAATGATTATGAAAGTTGGTTACTTCAATTCGCTTATTCAATTGTACTTTTTAAAATCAATTCATCCCTTTTAAAGCATCTGATTACCTAATATAAAATGTTGAACTTAATTTTGAAAGCTTTGTATGTAACTTTGGTTTTACAAGTGACTAACCCAGCTGGGTCTTATCAAATCCTTTAATGTGGGTACAGGGGGCGCAGGTCCCCGGAATTGTGGATTTTGGCAGTTCATCACTCTCAAGACGTGGTTTAAAAAAGATTATTGTATCTACTTTCACATAATGAAGAAGAGGGGGCAATATCCCTATATTTCAATGTTCTTCTATAATTTAGTACCCCAAATATTGGGGGGGGGGGGGGGGGGGGGGGGTGAGGTGACGATAATACAGGCCACCCCCGCCTCAAAATATATATGAAGAGCTCGTTTCCAAAAGAGGTTAGGTCCATTTTCCATAAAAACTCTTTTTTTTTTTTATTGATTATGAGCAGCTCTATCCGGTAAAGCTAACAGAAAACTGAAATTCATTCTGGAAAGTTGTTAAATAAAAAAACCCAGAAGGTGCTGGGATTTTTTTAAAGAGTTATTTTACAATCCTATTATGATACTCTTCCATGTAATAGAATTGTATATCCTCTCAACATTGCTAACTATGAGAAATACAAAAAAAACCTCCTTTCCTCAGTACAAAAGTGGACCTAACATTTTTTGGAAACGAACTCATATTTTTTTTTTTGGGGGGGGGGGGGGGAAGGGGAGGGGGAGGGTATATACTCCTATTCCCCATTGTAAGTGATTACAATTTATATTTATAAGAAAAATACTTGCCTGCAGCATAAGCGTACAAATATTGAATATGGCTAAATGAACTTACCTTGAGTGGCATCTGAAATACTAAACGCTGTTGATGTTTGGACGGCCACAAAGATGAGGACGACAAAGGAAAGAAGCGTGCTTATCGTGGGATTCATGGTTGCAAATCAAACTTTGTGGTCTTCCCACTGAAGTCTTAAGTGAAACGACGACGTGGGGGTATTAAACGACCGATTCAGGGTTTCGTTCGATAAATGTTGATAGAAATTTGTCCGCAAAAAAAAAATTGACGCACACCTTGCAAAGATCGGGTTTTGATGTAACCCTTGCACCTTTCTCTGCCCACAACCTATTACCAGCAGCCTCGCCACATCCACCTGATTCAAAAGTCCTCCAGAGAGATATTTCTAATGACGTGGACGGCTAGCTACGGATGGATAACGCTCTCTCGCTCTTTCGTTCAAAAGAGACCGGAATTCCGTTTGAGCGCTGCCCGATGGATCCCATAGGCAGTGTCGACACACAAAAATCTACTTCTGCACGGCTGATTTGGCGCGCGCTGGGACATGTGCTCCGTCTTTTTGGCGGGAAGAACGAAGAAGGGCTCTTGAGAAAAAAGCGCGCGTAGACTCGTCTGGACACCAACCGTTCTCGATACGTCTGATTAGAGATACGAGCACCACGGCACTATATATACATCTCGAGTCCATGGCGCCCTGCTGTCACGTAGGAAGTTAAAGACTAAATCACGAGGGCTCAATTAATTTAGCACAAAAAGCAGTACAATTAGTTATGTCGCAGCCATGTGTCTGATTGGCTACATGTTTAATAGAGGTGTGGTCTGTTTTCAATGTTTCTGTACTGTCCTCCCACCAGGGGATTACTGAACGTGTTTGATGTAAAGAAGCTATTATAACAAACATATCTCTTTACGTCACGACAAACAGGCTGACAACTAGATCGTCGTATACCATGTATACGTTGCTACAGTTGTTACAGTAGACGTGGTGTGGCAAGATTGGTAGAGCACACCTTATGTATTTATCGTGAGATCCCGAGTTCGAACCCTGTGTAGGCCCACTGCGTTTGTTCTTCAGCAAGACAATTAATCCACAATTGCTGCTCTCTACCCAGGTATATAAATGGGTACCATGGTCGGGTGTTAATTAGCCTTAGCGCCATCACCAGTGGCAGCTCGGCTAGTATGCTCCCCGGGGAGTTGAGAAAGTACGAAATATCATTGTGTGGGTTTGAAATATACCTGATGATCATGGGTAATATAGGTTTTCCCATTTATTTTCGTCATTTTGTCATTCAATTTCGTCCCGAGAAGCCGAGAATGTGCCAATGCCAACTTCAATTTCGTCTATTGTCGACCAATTTCACAAAAAGTCCATTCAATTTAGTCATTTGTCACACATTTTCGTCCAGTACAATTCAAATTCGTCAGTCACAGATGTGTTCAGCAACTGTGACCGACGAATTTGAATTGTAATCGACGAAAATGCGTCAACAAAATGTACACATACCGTACGTACCGTACCCGTGTTACTTGTACATGCATAAAATCATTTATCTCGCGGGCGGCATGCAGCGAACGAAAGAAAAAAACACACGAAAATCAGCGATTTTCAGTACAATTGAATCAGAAAGTCGCCAACAAACTGGTATGAGAAGTGGTGGGGTATTCTGCAGTTAAGCCCAATCGACAAATAGTTCTGATAGAAATGCAGTGATCTGAAGAAAGGCAATCGTAAGTACCGCCGATCGACTTTATGCGTTGTGCGTTGTGCGTGTTGTGAACTTGTGACTGTGAATGTGATGTGCAGCGGGCCGGTGTTTCTGTGAGCGGGGTGAAACGGATTTTGACAGTCAGATGATAAAACAGTTGTTAAATTTGTTGTCGGGAAAATCACGGAATATTCCTACCATCGGCATTTCAAATGCTATTTCCTGAAGAAAATAAGTCCCTCGACTTCGTCTCGGGACTTATTTACTCTTCCCTCAATAGCATTTAAAATGCCTCGGGATGTAATATTCCGTGCTATACCCTCGAACGCCATTTAACAACAGTATAATATACCATGTGACGAATTTGAATGACAAAATCACGAAATTGGTTGAACAAAGACGAATTTGATCTTAACATTCACCACTCGCTCCGCGGCGGAGACGAATTCCAATGCCAATTGATGATTTTGAATGCGAAGTGTTTGAAATTGATTGACAAGTGACGAATTAGATTGAGCATTGACGAAATTGAAGTTGGGATTTACGGTCTGTTGGTTTCTCGGGACGAAATTGAAGAACAAATTAATGAAATTGAATGACAAAAGTGTTAAAATGAATGGGAAAACATAATTGAATGCATTGTTTGTAAACGTGCTTGTGTGCGTGTTGGTGTGCATGTGTGCAAATGTATGTGTGTGTGTGTGTGTGTGTGTGTGTGTGTTTTTGTGAGTGTGAGTTTGTTTTCGAGTGTATACATGTGTATGTTACACACTAAATGATTAATGTTACAATTTAACAATTACATCAAGACAGTATAAAACAGAAAATTACAGTGTAAATACATGGGACGAATTTGAATCGAATTTTAATGAAATTGATTGCAGATTGACATAATTGCTTTCGCTTTTATGTGTTCAGCAACTGTGACCGACGAAAATGTGTGACAAATGACTAAATTGTGTAGTCTTCTTGTTAAATTGATCGACGAAAGACGAAATTGAAGTTAGGATTTCCGCTCTGGTGGTTCCTCGGGACGAATTTGAATGACAAATTAATTAAATTGAATGACAAAAGTGTTAAAATGGATGGGAAAACCTATATTATTATAATTACTTCAAGGTTCCCTGACATTCAAATGAATGTTAACGTCCCGTTCATCTGTATAAGTGTACACATCACACATTTGTAAATGAAATTTAACGCAACCCAACTTTGATTTTCTTAACATAATTCAAAGACAAACAATGCAAAAACACTTAGGTATTAGGTAATGTTTTTTTTCAGTGAGGCCTTTGATAACTCTAATTAACAATTTTATTTATATAATAGTTCATCTTCTTGCAAAATACAGACATTATAATAAATCTTAAAATGGTAAACGATTAAAATTCGTATTTAGAAGAAAAAAAGTAGTGAAATTCCCATTGCGACATCATCTGTCAATCACTGGTCAGCTAACATGAGACGAACAAAAGGCAACATTACAAAAAGAAAATGCTCGCAATTTAGCATGCACTGCACGTTTCCATACAAAAGCTTAACAGCGCCTTTATTTTCTTAATGATGGTAGAGCTTTTCTGACATAGCAACTGTTATTTAAATTGAAAGTGTGTGAATTGGTATTGTATTCAAACCTGTGCTGCTATTGTGAGCAGGTGCATGCTAAGCTTAGGCGAAGGTGCACTCCACTGTCTATTGTCCATTTTATCAGTACTGAGTAGTGACTAAACGATGATGTCACAAGGGCAATTTCACTCGGGACATTTTTTTTTTAGAGGCGGGGCTTAGCGAAATGAAGGAAACAATTGATTACATGTTTTGAAATATACTAAACATATTACTCAAATAGTTTACAATTATTTGATGTGTATTCTAATACAGATAAACAGAAGTCAACATTCACTTGCATGTCAGGGGACCTTTAAAAAGAAGTTAGGATAGACATTGCCCATTCAATTAAGGATATGAATGTTTAGAAGGAAAAAGGAAATGTTCCATGATTAGGGATACAGGTCTAGAAGGAAAAAACAAATTGTATATGGCCTCATATCATTTAAATAAAGTACCTTGCATATTAGTCAACAACAAATAATGATTGAAAAGTGTGCTAATTATTTCCGACAATGAAGACTATTACCATGGTAACTTATAAGCGAGTTCACTGTTGCGTTACACGCACGCGCGAAGACCCTCTGATGATCTCTTCGAATTTCTGGCAGGTCGAGTCTGTTTTAAAGGGATCTAGTAACTTTGTTGACAAGTGCAAAAAGTGGTGCGTGGTTAATCAATATGAATAAAACCCACGCAATACCTTTTTATTTATTCACAATAAAAAAGTGCCAAAAGATGTATTTACCAGTCAGTGTTTGACACTATCCGCCTTTCATGTGATTTGGAGCTAATGGCAGCTAATGGCAGCCTCCAGTGTGACTGGCCCATTAATCATTCCGCACACTACACGATTCGACCAGACTGTAGTCTTTAAAGAAAGACTTGCACATGTTTAGTCCTGGTTTTTAAATTTGCAAATAAACATGCTGTACAGCCTTGAATATGAATAAATATTGTTGAAATACCAATAAAAGTGTAAGACTTATATAATTCGGTCTTAATATTAGTCAAAAAAGTCGAAAATGAAAGTAAAACTCAAGATGAAAATAGCATCATTGGGCAGCGAGGAGAGCACTGCCATTCAGCCCTTACTACCCCGGTCAATTACTACGAGTTTCCGCTAGCTATAGCCTTGGCCGGTACCATGCGTGATTCAATGGCGACGCATTACACTTTGAGTGAGTTTGACGAAAGACATAATTCGCCTCTGTGTATATACGTATGTTCAGGCGATGCGGGCTCTGCTTGTGCGGTACGATGGGCCTCGGTAAATGGGAATCTATATTATAAACCTGTTACGCATAGAGTACCCGCACATAATTTTGAATAACCATTAGCTGTCTTTGTCGGGTACGGTGGATATTTAGAGCACAGGGCCCCGTTTCATAAAAGGGTCTTATCTAATGGACGTCATAACTGTCATGTGACTATGACTGAATCACGTACATAGTGGCGTGACAGTTGGGACATCCTTTCGATACGACCCTTTCATGAAACGGGCCCCAGTCTAAACCAAGCGAAAAGCTCACAACAAATTTGTCCGAAAGAACCAATACTCAAGTATATCTTTAAATGCGAACGCACGTGATACACGTTACGACCTGTCAGACATGACATACACTTTAACAGAGACCTAGTAGGGGTAACAGACGGGGAGAGGGAAAGAGAGTTAGTGGGGCGAAATAAATGTTGTTGAGTATGAATAAAGTTGTCTCTGCCATTGATGGCTCGGGCTAGGGCATCCCATGCATGCTCAACAGGGCTCGTTTCAGGGGAAGAAGCAGGCCATGGTAACTACTGCAACCCCTTCCATCAAGCAATTCTCTAACTGCAGCTGCCCTCTATGAGATAGCATTGTCGTCTTACAGCCGGCAATGGTTTCGGTGGGGCCTTCTTGCGTGTGGGAGACAGTAGTTTTACAGAATGTCCCGGTGCACTATGGCGTCGACATTTTTACCTGGCACCACCAGTGACCCTTTACGGCCATGGTGAATACCTGCCCATACCACCATTGAGCCGTCACAACCTCATGTTGTTTCGTGAATACAGTAATCTTGGAGATTCTCGCCACGTAATCAACGAACCCCTTGTCTTCCATCTGTTCGGTTAAAAATGTACTGGCTCTTATCCATGATGACATATCACTAGTTTCCAAGCAAAAACTCTTCTGTACTCCCTAGTCCAGTGACGTCCGGCAAATCTATATTATGTTGAATAGTTTGGGGTGGACACTTGGTAGTTCGTATTGCTCCGTGACCAGTTTGGCGGAAGCCATTAGTTCCATAGTGTCTTCTCCATAGACGGCGAAGGCTCCTTTTTGGCATTTCCGGTTTCTACGGCACTGGTTAAGCAGTTTGCAATCATCTATCCAGGTGGGCAATCGTGGACGTCCTAGAGATTCCCGTAGCCTAAAGCCCGGCGCAGACAGAGCCGACTCGACCCGATCCGACTGGTTTCAATCAGGCTAGAGTTGGGCCCGGTCGGTCGGAGCAGATTTATCGTGTTGAATCGGCCCCAACTGGCATCCAACTGTCTCTCGACTGGCAAATGTGTGTCGCGAGGCACTGAAAACTGAGCCGATCGGAATGACAACCAGTCGAGTTGGCTCTGTCTGCGCCGGGCATTAAGCCCTCCGCACACAGAACCGACTCGACCCGATCCGACTGGTTTTCAGTCGGTTCAGCTCAGTATACGTTGCCTCAGGACTCCTGTTTTGCCGGTCAAGAGACAGTCGAAGATCATTCGAGGCCGATTCAACATGTTGAATCGGCTACGATTGAGCGAAACCGACTTTAATGCCCGGCGCAGACAGAGCCGACTCGACTGGTTGTCATTCCGATCGGCTCAGTTTTCAGTGCCTCGCGACACACATTTTGCCAGTCGAGAGACAGTCGGATGCCAGTTGGGGCCGATTCAACAAGATAAATCTGCTCCGACCGACCGGGCCCAACTCTAGCCTGATTGAAACCAGTCGGGTCGGGTCGAGTCGGCTCTGTCTGCGCCGGGCTTAACTTGACTGAAAACCAGTCGGATCGGGTCGAGTCGGATCTGTGTGCGGAGGCTTGAGGATTCTACAGACCGTGCACTGCGATGTTCTAACGAAATAGAGGACATTGCTTGTTGACACCCCTTCCAGGTGGAGCGCAAGCATTGTCTGGCGTGTAGCTAATGGCATTGGACAAAGTAAATAGTAGAGAGCCTCTGTGCCAAGTTTGGTTGAAAGATTTACAGCAAACTGTGAGAAATGTGCCATAACGATGACTTGCTCGACATACGCTTTGGAGAGGGAAAGGGACCAATTATCAAAGGTCCTGCTTTTCAAAGCTCCAAACATATAGCTAAATTACTTAATGCAAATTTATGCAACAATTCATTGTACCTTGGTAGTTTAGACACATTATGTCATCATTATATTTGGTCTAGAATGATTCATGGGGCGCAAAAATAGGAACAAGAATAAAGTTGGATCTACAAAAATATTCCATCATTATAATAAATCTTGAGAAATGTTCACTTGAATTTATTTCGATTGTTAGGCTTCTTTAAAATAATTCGTGGGGACTATCCAAGTTTGGCTTTTTAATTAATTTTAAGGAAGCCATTTAAGGAAAACATTTTAAGGAAGCCATATTTACTCATAATTCGTTATAATTTAACCAATCTACTCTGTTATCAGTATAAGATATCAGTGTCGGAGAAAATAATACCTACATTTAGTTGGCAATGATATATAAATCTTGAGAACATTTAAAATGTTCACCTGAATTTATTTCGATTGTTAGGCTTCTTTAAAACAATTCTTGGGTGCAATCCAAGTTTGGCTTTTTAATTAATGAACATTTTAATTAACGAAGCCATATTTACTAATGATTCGTTCTAATTTAACCAATCTACTCTATAATCAGTATAAGATATCAGTTTCGGAGAAGAAAAAATACCTACATTTTGTTGCCAATGAGTAGAATCATATACAAACCGTTCATAAATTAGTTAGTATATTACAAACATTTGGAAAACTGACCAGAAACAAATTTAATAAATGAAAGTGAGCAAAGAAAATTGGGCCGAAAATGAGTCGATCGAGCCTAAGCCCCTGGGATCTCTAACTCAGTGCTGCGGTGTTATATACAGTATACTGCCTTAGATTTATTCGCACAATAATCAGCCACAACAAATATTCTCTGGTACGGCTTTGCTTCAATATTATGTTTTCTACAAATTATTATAAACTTTATCATAGGGCCATTTTTACAGTTTTTTTATCAGTTTTGATTTATAAGATATTACATTTTTGGGATAAAATGGGACTTATCTTATAAAGAAACAACTAATTTAAACGTGACATAATTAAAATCAGAGATGAGACGGCTTCATTTCCTCCTAAAACAGAAAGATAAAGGTCTAATTACGAAGTTAACATAGAAAAATATAGAGTTTTAAAAACAGGAAATTACTTAGTACAACTATTAACTAAATTGGCTCGAAATATCACGCGGAAGCTAGAAATAACTTAAAGAGGAATTCTAGACTGAAATAAGGAGAATGAGTGGAATAATTTGTTACAATTTTATCAGAATATGACAGGAACCACAAGAGTTATGCCTGCTTAAATAGCACGGACAAATAAGCGATCCTTTCGAAATTGCCTGCAATTTCAACATCTTTGACATGTTTGAAGAGCAACCCGTTTTAAGTTTGTACATGAAAATTCACTGGTTTCTAATTTAACCTGCTTAAAACATATTTTCTTTTTCCTGTTTTCACGAATTCATCAAGAAATATCATGGACGATAGGCCAAATATTTTGAAAGTTTCCGCTCATACAAATATTTTTTGCAAAGAAAATTTGTAAGATTTTCTTGAAATGTGCACGTACAAATCAAAATGTCATCAGCTTGCAACTGACGTCGCCACGATCGATAATTATTGCGAACGATACACACTATCGGAGCAAAGTTCAACCTGTTATAACTGTTTAATTGCTCCACCCCTTTGCTCAACAGTTAATTCATATTTCTTCTTAAGTTCTTATTCACCTGTCCGTTGCCAGGATTTGTCAAGGTGGGACGCGTAATTTACTAAAAACAGGTCGAGACCACTGGTTTAGCAAGACCGACCGTTGTCCGAGATCACTGGTTTAGATGGCCGAGACCGATAAAAAGTGGACTTTTGTGAATGGGGGGGGGGGGGGGGGGGGTAGGGGTGCGTACGCACCCATCGCACCCCCGGAAAGCCTTACGTTTCTTTGATATTTGTGTGCAATGTTTTTTTTAAAGGAATACAATTATGATTCAAATCATTAATATATTCTTTTATAAAGAAGATTTCACGTTCTTGGTGTCAAATGTATGAAAATTCTAAAATACCTGCATTTTTGCTTTTGAAAATATTTAATTCCAAAGCTACAAATAGCTTTCCATAATGTTTAAGTCCAACTTAGAGTTATAAGTTCAACTTAGGATCTTTGTGAAACACCCCCAGGTCTAGCAAAACAGGGCCTGAGGCTGTCGCTGCTCGTATGATGGTCACGTTCACCAGTTTGTCCTTGCAAGACAGCTTAAAGGGATAATACAGTTCTGGTCAAACTACATTTTAATAATTAAAACTTGTAAGTTATAATTAAAATCAAATAGTTATACTTTAATGATGCCTGAAGCCCTGAATGTGTTATACACATGGTAAGTTACATGGCTGTGTTTCACTAAAACGCAGCTGTTTACACAAAAGGGCGCCCTCCAGACGCCTTAAAGTTTGAACCATTTGTTCTTATTACACAAAATAATGTGAATGTGATGTTGGATTGGAACAACAAAACAAAAACAATAGAGAGGTCATCAAATGCTAAATTAAAGCCACTTTAGTATATATTATAAAAAATGTGTAGTATTTACAAATATTTTCTTAATGATTGAATACATATTGGCCAAAACATTTTATTCCAACCGGATATATTTATAGATATTCTACCTGTGTATGAACCTATTTTGATCAAACAAAGTTTAATCTTGTGTTTTCTAATGTTACACTCAGTTTGAAATTACCTTACACAATAATAATTTTGTCTATACCCAAATTGTAATATCCCTTTAATTCGTAATACGCTATTCTCTTTGGCAAACGAAGAAAAATGGTTGGTTTGGTTTCGTAAAACAAAATAATATGTTAATTCCACTTTTAGATGTCCTTCAGGTTTTGTGTAAAATCATGTTGTATAAAATCATGCGCTCGGGCGTTTCATTTAGCAAGGTGAAGTGTTATTTTTCGATATCGAATGTCTCTTCCTGCGGGCGTTGCACATTTGCAGTCTTATGAGAGTGGTATTTCAAACTATTGTTCTGTATCCTTCGTTATACTATACTTCAACACCCAGGAGATTGTGTAAAGCCCGGCGACAGAGCCGACTCGACCCGATCCGACCCGACCCGACCCGACCCGACTGAAAGCCACAGTTGGTCAGATTCAGTCGCGGCCGATTCAACATGTTGAATCAGGCTCGATTGACTTTGGACTGGCTTCTGACTGGCAAAATCGGAGTCGTGATGCAATGCACACAGAGCCGATCCGATTGAAACCCAATCGGATCGGGTCGCGTCTGCTCTGTCTGCGCCGGGCTTAAAATATATTTGTGTAAGCGTCATTGAACTGACTAGTACGCAATTTTTTTTTTAAAACTGTTGAATATCATCGGAATACTGATATTCTGTTATTTCTGTATTAAAAGAATAGCTTTTCTCCTCAAATACAAATTACAAAATAATTCAACGACTCGGTTTCCACCAGCAACCCATTGAACACACACGCGAAACGAAAAATCCCATGGACGCACATGAAATATAATTTATTACTTCGTATCTGAACGACTTTTGTTTATTTTAGTTTGTCATAGCATTACGTAACGAAGGCAAATAGAGAACTAAGTACGCTATAAACATATCTATGTCATTGATATGTCTATATAGTGTTTCATTCTCTATGTACCTTCGTCATTTTAGCCTCTAAAAAGATTTTGCTAGGATCGAAAATTGAGGCCCTATATTGACTCTCATGTTATACAGGGTGGCCCCAACAAACCGGAACGGGGCACTTCCCAAAATAAAGTAACAACATGATTATGTCCATCGGATAGTGTATCTTTTCAAATGAAAAACGATACCAAGAACAGTAATTTTGGTCATGTAGTTTTTGTGTTATAGGGCGTTCTGAGTGACACTGTGTCAGGCTCCAATTTGTGTCTATTTTTACCAAGTCAGTGCCTGATAAATCGCACTTACTGCCCGTCATAGCGTTGAACAACGAGCAATACGTGCGCTTTTGTTAGTGTGCATTCAGCTGTGTGCCAAGAGAATGGGCATGGTTGTTCGACGATACGACGGGTAGTAAGTGCGATTTATCAGGCACTGACTTGGTAAAAATTGACAAAAATGGGAACCTGACATCACTCACAGCGCCCTAAAACAAAAACTACACGACCAAAATTTCTGTTCTTGGTTTCGTTTTTCATTGGAAAAGATACCCTATCCGATGGACATAATCATTTTGTAACTATATTTTGGGAAGTGCCCCGTTCCGTTTTTTGGGGCCACCCTGTGTATATACATAGGCATTAGTATATTATACTAGATAAGCAGTTTTCAGCAGTATTTTGCATCATCAGCACTACGCAAAATAAAGCGGAGATGGTAACGCTATTTTGTAAACATTTATTTGTATGTATACTTGTACATTTGACGTATGACATATGTTGTACCGATGTTGTATGTATGATGGATGATCAAATTACAGGCCTTGCCCATTATGGTGTGCCATTTCACCCCTGTGTGTGTGTGTGTTTATACATAGTTTTAATACTGTCACCACATTTTAGCTAATTTCGTCCTTGTCATTTCCTCCATGTCCTGACACCAAGCCACCCACGCTGGCCAAAGGTACTTTGTATTGTATTCAAAGTCTCTTTGTGTGCGTGTTTACTCTTTCTGAACATGTTGAAGGCGCCTTTCTTCCATGAAATGCGAAAATAAGATGTGGGTACAATTGTACGTGCCATTATTCATACGTCTTTGTAATTAGGGTAATATCACTATTATTAAAGGGTTGGCATGTGCTAAAAGTGATGAATGGTTGATACAATGTGTATTGTAGTGATCTGATATGTCACTGAGTTTATGTACAACATTATAACAGTCAGTCATTCATGTGAAATGGGTACTATTGTCGAGTATTATGACCGAAAATGCAAAGTGATATTCAATTCAATATTCACTAACTCATTGCACTGACTCTGTACACAGTTATGACTATCCAGTGGATAGTTACGAATCCGAACACCTCAATCATAAATATTATCTTTTTAACAAAAGGGAATTTAAAAAGCCGAATTCTGTCCCATGCCTATAGTGTTAATGCGAATACAACAATGTATGATGAGAGAACCGCTGGAGTTCCAAGTAAGTTTTTGAGGATTTTGACGATGTTACTAGATCTCTTTAATTCTCCTATTTGCATCTTTTAATGATTTTGTGTGTATTCAACTAGAAGTTTACTCTTCTCATTTTCTTGTTATTCTTTCTACACTATTAGTCCATGTTAAATAAATCAGAAACACGTAATAATGTATCTGGATATAATGCTGCCATAAGCATTAAATGACGTTTAATTCACCATCTCGATACGCTTTATAAGTATATAAGTATATAAGGATTATACAAAGATATAACGTATATGAGTAGAGAAACGAGACAATGGCGAAACACATGCATGTTGTGCCAAGTTGGTAATCGAACCCCCAACCTTGGAATTAAGAGTCGAACGCCTAGTAGACTACACCACTACCTCAAACGGTTATCTACTATCCAAACCATAAATGTCACATCGTTTTGAGCTTTAGTCACGAGATACATATAATCTATATTTTGTAGAAATCATTAGAAACATGTAATGAATTACATTCAGTCGGTGACATTTTGACGCCCCGGGAAGTACCGCGGTTGACGGTCTTCTGACGTATAACTAGCAACCCATTTAGGCGAGAGATCGATATCATGAATATAGATAGTTTGCAATTTTTCATGCGGCAGAGGCGTTTGAAGTACATTGTATAGTAGATTTTTAGAAATATTCTCGAAATTGTGCAAATATTTGTTCATTCATTCCCTGAAACCAGACGATTTCCGTCCTTCCTATAGCTTAATGTTTTTTGGTCACTGCTTCAAAGTTCGAAACCCCCACGCACGGGAGGCACCACCACGCGTGCCATCCTATTCAATCGATGTCGGAATTGTATTTGTTGAATCGATCTCCAATATTCATTAGGTTTCATAATATACCGGCACATGCATGGCAAGGCTATTTTTTGTTTATATTACATCCGTTATTATGTTCCTTCTAGTCAAAGGTGAGTAGTTATGCATACAAAATGGTAAAATTGAGATTATATGATGAGAATAAAAAAATTAATATCGAGACATGCGTTGGACAAGGATGTGGATACTTGACGTGTTTGATTCTCAATATAAACCCCTCACAAAAAGTTCCGCAATTCAAGTTTGAGCGTTCATATCTCTCCTATTACTTTATTACAATCCATGAACTTGGTATCATTGGAAAGCTTGTATATTCTCCCCTTTACATTGATACGATATTTGCTATGAATATTACATCATGGAATGTGCATGACACCCGAGTATGGGGCAAAGTCAAAAGTGAAATGTTGGAAAATGCATTGATATTGTCAACAGTGTACCCCCAGTTTCCCTCCTTTTGTTGGGAGAATAAAGTGTTCTGAATGATGTTCAGTCGGTCATGCGTGAATGTCAATGGCGTTTTATCATCTTTTTTGGAGGATGAAATGTGCCTTTATCATTTTTAGGTGGTGCAATGAAGTTTGTGTATGTTGTTAGGAAGGTGTATTGTGTTTTATTGACTAATTGAGAAATTATCATTAAAGACATTATGTTTTATTTGTACACAGAATTTTGAAAAAAGTTCCATAATTCAAGTTTGAGCGTTCATATCTCTCCTGTTACTTTATTACTGTTCATAAATTTGGTATCATTGGAAAGCTTAGTTTCACCCCTTTACATGTACCGTTTCTACACCAGTAACGGATCACCTACCCAAATGGATGCATGAAGACGTTTGTGACTATCTAATTTGTTATGAATATAAAAGATCTATTTTGTACAAGTCTTTGACTTTAGTCTTACTTAGTCTTAGTATAAAAGTGTATTTATTAATTAATAAGACTTTAAGAGACAACATTTTGAAATTCTTTCTTGGAATGTGGGTGGCTCTCTAAGAAGAGCCGTTGGGTTTGAATTTGAGGCGATTCAGAGTTTACTTCCTCGCCTTCTTGGCCGGTGAGCGGCGTCTGGGCTTGGCTGCTTTCCTGGGGGATCGCCTAGCCTTGGTTGCCTTCTTGGGGGATCGCCTAGCCTTGGTTGCCTTCTTGGGGGATCGCCTAGCCTTGGTCGCCTTCTTGGGGGATCGTTTAGCCTTGGTTGCCTTCTTGGCAGACCTCTTGCGCTTGGCTGCAGCCTTCTTGGGAGACCTCCTCTTGGGCTTCTTGGCTTTCTTGGCTGCCTTCCTCTTGGCGGCAGCTGCCTTGCGTTTGGCCAGGGTGGCTTTACGCTTGGCTGCTGCCTTGGCCTTGGTGGCTCGGGCACGGGCTTGGGCCTTCTCGCGTTTGGCCTTGACGGCAGTACGGGAGGTGGTGGTCGTCGCTTTTGCGCCTACGCGGAAGCGACCCGTGGCTCCGACGCCGCTGGTCTGTCGGAGGGACCCGCTGGTGACTCCACTCCTCAGGGCGCGGCGAATGAACGGCGCGAGCGTAGTCATGTTGACGCGGAAGTTGGCGGCGATGTAGCTCTTGATCGCTGCCACCGACGATCCACGGCGCTCCTTCTGGGCGGTGATCGCTGCCGTGATCATTTCGATGACGGGAGGGTGGGCCGCGGCTTGGCGAGACCTCCTCCTCTTTGCCGGCGATTTCTTGGGGCTCTGAGACCTCCTCCTTGCCGGCGATTTCTTGGGGCTCTGAGACCTCCTCCTCTTTGCCGGCGATTTCTTGGGGCTCTTGCGAGGAGATCTCTTGGTGGGAGATTTCCTCGGAGACTTGCGCGGAGAAGCCGCACGCTTTTGCGGTGAAGCTGCCATGGTGTAGCGAGTGCGAATGCAAATGAGCTTGAACAAAGAATTGAAACAATGAACAAATTGATTAAGCGCGTTGCTTTATATTTAAAAATGTAATGCGGACGTCGGGGAAATCACCCACGCATACGCGTAACATTACAATGTAGGTCAGGCATACTTGGAATGCTGTACACTTGAATGTGTTAGTGCTTCCAAAAAAGCAATATTTTTGCTAGATAAGTACAGAAATACGAATTAAAAAATAACAAATCATAAAGACAGTTATTCAATCACTTGATTGCATTTGTCTTTGTTTAAATGCGTTTTGAAAAGATACGCATATGACTGATTTGAAATTTGTGAACAAGCATATCCATCGCATATGATGAACAATTATTCTTAAATTTCTCCTAATATTTCACTTTTCATCAAATAATTGTATCACGAATGTCCGTTTTAGATATCCCTTTATCACATAATTGATAAAATTATACTTTTGCACAACGCGAAAATGTAATTTTCATCATAAACATCGTGCAATGTTAGCACAGAATCTAAACGAAAACTCTGGCTAAAACGTTCGCGCCGTTTCATAGTTTGGGTTTCGTTGATTTGCAATTTGCATTAGTCAAAAATCTTAAGAAAGATTATCCTGAATTATAATCACTTAGGTATATCAGTTCACCTTTTATATAATTTTGTACTAGTATCATGCCAAATACATTTTTTTTTACAAAATGTGCATTTGCAAACAGATATAGACACTGTCTTTAGGGAACAGTTTTGCTAATAAAATCAATTCTATATTCTTACTCTTAGAACTAAAGTTTAAATAATTATGAACAGAGCTACAAAAATTTACGTCAGTGGAAACAATCTGCGCCTACAAAAGTAAACGGGCCGGGGTGTTTAATACACTTACAGTTTGACCGAGTATATTGATTACTCGAGTACTGTGTGCTTTGGTAATTTTTACACTAGAATGGAGCTATATATATCTGGTGCATATCGGAGGTGAAATTCTCAAATTTTCAAATGATTGAAAAACAGTGAATAGTCTTCAATTATACGGTAATTTCCATTAATTATGAATAATGCGAGCGAGCGCTGCGAGCTTGAAAATTTCAGCAATTTCACATCGGAAAATGCCATTTTTTTGTTCCAATATTATTGTATGGGTATATTCGTTTTTATGTCATATATAATATGGCGTTATGAATGGTAAACACCCGAGGTTGTGAAATATTACGAATGCGAGCGAGCGGAGCGAGCTTGAACATTTTAGCAATTTCACATCGGCAAATCCCAACAATCCCGGAGAAAATGAGGGAGAAAAGAGGGGAAAGGAATAAATGAAAAAAGGGACCCATGTCTAAGGTTTTTTTTTTTATGAAAAGGGGACCCATGTCTAAGGATCTTTCTTGAAAAAGTCACCCTTCCCAGCGGCACATCCCCGTATACCCAATATACGTGAGTACCCCCCCCCCCCCCCCCGGGTTAAAATAGCGATTATGAAACTGTACCCAGAATCTAGACTTTTGTTACATTATATACAATCATAAAGCATAGCATAAAGATTCGAATGCAAATGCTGATATGATAATGTATAGGCTACTATAGTAGGAATATCAAAAAGTCTGTAATCTGTTATAAAAATACGTGAATATTTTATTTTGCAAACTGGTGAATTTGACCAGGAGGATCGATAGTTGAAAATATTTCGTAAAATCAAAATAAACATTGATTAGCTCGAAAAAATGCCAATGTGTCAAAATAAGACCAGGGACTGGTACAATATAATTATGTCGTTATCAGTTAAATAAAATGGATAGATATTTTCTTTTTAATTCAGGCCAAATAACATACTTGAGATCTGCATATATAATATTTGGAGGCACTTTCTTTCATTAAGAATATTAATAATAATATAGGTATAGCTAGAACAATATAATATAGGAAATCATTATACTGAACAAAAGTCAAGGCGAAATTGATCAAAGAAATAATCATGTTTTCACTTTATTAGAAGCATGATGTATAATCCACCCGTCATGACCTTATTTGATATAACGGAAAAGCCAAATTATGTTAGCCTAACGAAAGAATAATAATAAAATAAATCACATTATAATCACCCGAACATGTCTTATTAACTTGTGGTCATATGTCTATTTTGTTATAGTTTCACTATAGTTTAATTTTTTTCTCATTTTCAGCAAACTTAAAACAATATGATTGCCATAAAACAATTTCCATTTGTGTAAGAAAGTGAAACGACCAAAAAAAAAAGGAAATCATATCAATATTATTTCCTGATTATAAATGTGGCAATGGAGATACACTATTAGCCAACATGCCGACGAAAGCCACCAAATAAAAAGAGATCACCTAAATTTTGGAAAAAAAAATTATATTGAACCCTGTCTGCAGATGCCACCTGTCTACAGTGGCCACCCTCTTGCTTCCCTTTGTGGTCATCACTTTTCTTATTTGACTGTAACTTATTATGTCTGTTTTCCCTCGGCCTGTATCAGTATGCAAAATAAGACTGTTCAGGTGTTTCACAAAGTTTCGAAGTTGAACTTAAAGGGATAGTAATTGTCGAAACAGTTCTTGCATGCACTGGCGTATACCTATACTGCAGGAGGGGGGGGGGGGGGGGGGGCTTGAGGGAGTAGGGGCTCTTGCCCCCCCATACAATTTCAATCATGGTTTATAACTAATTGGATATACCAGTGATGGAAAAAAGGTATTTCTTTCGACAAGATAACTCGGATTTTACTTCAGGTCATGTCAAATTTCCTTCCTAAGTAAATTGCATAATTTCAAGTAAAACATTGCAAGAGCGTTGAACTGGCGGAAACCCACCTCCCACCACCGTCACCCTTCCCTGTCGGTCGCTTCGCTCTCTCGAGGATCGGTCTTGTATACGTCTGGAATACTTTGTTCATGTTGTTGTATCATAAATAATCTGGCATTTGATGCACTGTTTGGGGTTGCATCTTTGTTTTTCTTCATGAAACAAACATATCCTCTTTTTTCCGGTCGGAAGAATCATGACGCACGTATTATATACCTACATGTCCCCCTCCCACCCCATGCACGGTAGGGAGTTTTTGCATCCTCCCCCGCTTAGTCGCTAAGCTCCTTCGGGCTTGGTCGCTTCGCTCCCTCGCAAAGTCCCAGACCCACCGCTTGTTTAAAACTGGCAACATGTCATTACGCTTTATACCCGGTGGTGATGCGGATTTCGTTTAGCCCCCCCCCCCCCCCCCAAAAAAAAAAAAAAAAATTACGCCACTGAGTTCTTGTAAAAGGCATAGGCCTACATTTTGATTGAAATCAGTAATATTTTTTGAAATATCAAAGAGCCTTGAAATTATTGATATACATTTCTATTGGAATTAGTTTCAAATACTTGTATTTATTTGCTTTTGAATATGTTTTATTCCAAGGGTACACGGGTTTCCATAACTTGTTGGTCCAACGTAGTGTTAAGTTCAACTTAGAATCGTTGTGAAACACCCCCCTGGTTTCGGACATAAGAAAAGAAAACAAAAATTGCGAATCACCATGCAGAGTAAGAAAACTAATGAACAATCTTTATGATTAAAAGAAGGCAAAGAAAATGGGATTCCAACGGGATTCGAACCCGAGACCTCCAGATTGCTAGACTGGTGCTCTTCCTACTGAGCTATAAAAAACCCTAGACGGTGCTCGTCCCTGAAACCCTTTAATTCTCATTGCCTGAATGGTCAGAAGCTATTATGAACCTGACATGTAAACCCGAAGGATACAAATCAACTTGGGGATATATGCGAGGGATCACCGAAGCGATACAGCTTTTTCTAATAATTAATTCAAACATAAATTATAAAGAAACTGACCAGAAATATATTGTGATTAAAAGAAGGCAAAGAAAATTCTTTTAATCACAATATATTTCTGGTCAGTTTCTTTATATGTTTGAATGAATTAATACAAAAAGCTGTATCGCCTCGGTAATCCCTAGCATATATCCCCAAGTTGATGTGTATATTATATCCTTCGGGTTTATGTCAGGTTCATAATAGCTTCTGACCATTCAGGCAATGAGAATTAAGGGGTTTCAGGGACGAGCACCGTCTAGGGTTTTTTTATAGCTCAGTCGGAAGAGATGCACCAGTCTAGCAATCTGGAGGTCTCGGGTTCGAATCCCGTTGGAATCCCATTTTCTTTGCCTTCTTTTAATCACAATATATTTCTGGTCAGTTTCTTTATATGTTTGAATGAACATTCTTTATGTAACAGATCCTTGAGATTCTTCGGGGGGGGGGGGGGGGGGCGGTTTGAAATTGTTAAAGGGACTTGGTAACATTGTCCATATCCTCAAAATCCAATTGGAATTGTAGCGATTCTCTCATACCTTGTTGTGTTTGTATGAACAAAGAAATCATGGGACAGTTTTCGTTTTTTTCGAATTTCCCTTTCGTTAAAATGATATTTATACGATTGAAGTATTCAGATGTTAAACTACTAATTACTGGATCGTCGAAACCGTGTACACAGTCAGTGCAATGAGTTAGTGAACATCACTTTGCAATTTTGCTCATTACTCGGCCATATAACGTCCATTTAACTTGAAATTTCACACAATATACCCAGTGGACATATCAGATAACAACAATATACATTGAATCAACCATTCATCTCTTTTTTGCACATTTCAACAAATTTACGAGATCCCTTTAATGGTTGACTTGCACAATGGAATGGGTCAAGACAATTTGGATGCCAAAGGCAGACTTGAACCTCGTTATAACACTTATTATGAGTAATTAAGGACCTTGTTTGAATGGAACCACATAAATCACCCAGCTACTATAATATATTCTGTTTATATATCAGGATAAACAAAAACAGATTGGACAAGCAAAAGTATACATTGCTATAAGACCGGGGGTGTATATCAGAGCTCTTCATAACAAGTATACAGTATTATTTTTAGTTTTATTTTGAGGTGCGCGTGATTTTGTTTTATTTGGACTTCTATATAGAAAAGAAAGCTACATGTACAACAAATTTATAAAGAATATATGGGGCCATATTGACCTTATTACCAGTGAAGTAAAAGTCTATTTCTTTTTTCATTTTTGAAGTACATGCATGCGGCCACTAACCTGAGTAACCTCGGATCTCTAACACATGCATGATTATCATACATTACGTGGGCTTATCATCACAAGACAGGAAGGAAAAGTGACACGATTTCCGTGTGCCTATTGGACCACAAACGTTTATTTAAAAGTATGACAAAGTGGTTTATTGTTTTTTGTTTTTATTTAGGTAGAATTGATGGAAGGTTGCATCGTTCCTTTCAAAAAGACTCATAATCTTTTTATAAATCAACTAATTTAAAGCTTATTATTTTGTTGCATATATATTTCCTCGACTCTCGAGTTCCCCAACATGTTTGCCCTATATTGTTCCAGTCCTAATCTTCTCAGCGTTCCGGGACGCCTTTTAACTCAATTTTAAATATCTCCATAATAATTATTATATATGGAGGGATTTGAAAAAGATTTGAAACAAATTTCACTCTGCTGTTACCGCTTACCATGCAGGGTAAACACATATACAAGGGGTCCGAGTGCGACTTAGCCCCTAATTATTAAAAATGACACCCCTGAAATCAATATGTATACAGCACCTATAAAATTACCTTTAAGGTGCATGATATGAAATGGTTCTGATAACCATTATATCCACTTGGAGATGTTGTAGCACGATCGGTTAGGCGCCTGACTGCAAAGCACAGAAGCCGGGTTTGTACCCCGTTTGGGGCCCGTTTGTACCCAGATGATGCCGCCAGTACAGCACTAACCTTGTTAGTGTCCTTCAGCAATGCACTTATAGTTATATTGCTGCTCCCCGCCCAGGTGCAATATGGTGTACTTGGCATGAATGGGATGTGTAAAAGCATGAGGGCACTGTAAAGTAGAACCTGCTGGAATGCTCCCCAGGCAGTGGAGAGAGTGCACAATAAAGTGCGGAAGTGTATCCAATGGCCGTGTTATAAATAATAATATTAGATACAGGTCCCTCTGGGAAAATAGAGCAAAAGTGCACTGAAGAGGGTGACATGGATAAATAAGACTACAAAACAAATCTAAAGAGTATACTCCTAAAATAAATACAATATTTTTCCCTGGCTGTGTACCATGCATGAGCCAAACAACAATGCCCAAAACAATATTTGTTGACAGTGTTTGGCAAAGTTAATAAATTACTTTAATGTTCACGGAGAACTGACCAATGGTGCAAAATATCGTGCACTGGGTGGAGCGTTATGCCATCTTTTTTCGGCACAGACCAATTACACAGCTCTGCGCATGCAAACATACCCCATAAATGCCATCGATATAAAAAAAAATATCGATGATAATACCCACAATGAAAACAATTTATCGTGTTCGAGGTGCCTAAATAAATATACTGTCCACATTTTGCATGCCAATGTTTCTGAAACAGAAAAATGGGAGCTACTCCAATTTACCTGCATGGTTTAAAAGTTGCGAGATTATTGTCTTATATGAAAGGAAAAAAAAACATTTAAGGAAGTATATACAATAAAAATAAATAAGATAATAACAACTACACGTCACAAATAATAGTCACTGAACTATACCTTTAATATGCGCACACACTTAGGATTTTTCCAGTATAGGAGCCCCGGGGCTTGGGGAGTGGAAGTGGGAGGGGGGGGGGGGGGGTGGGGGCTTGCATTTCTATCACGGAGCACAGGTTTTCTCGTGACAAGCAACACACACAGGTCTTTGTACCAGAAAGTGGCCAAAAATATTACAAATAACCTGGGCCGAAAAAATAGTATTAAAAAAACATGCTTTTGACCGGATATGGTTATATAACTTCACGATCATCTCTGGCTTTGTGTATATACTATTCGTGTCATGTTACAAGGCTCGATCTCGATAAGATCTTGTTCATAACATATCAAATTATATATGCGACATAATTTGATAACGCTACCACGATCCGTCGTCATTTCCCGCGGTCATTACGATCTTTAAATATACCGCAATTGTGGAAACACAATTCTTTTTCTTTTTTTTCTTTGTACGTTTTTTGTGTCTCGTGTCTGTAAAATTTGGCTGGGGATATGATAATGAAACCTGGTGAACATAATAGACCTTGGTCCGAAATTGTGCACCTGGGTAATGATTATGACGGTACTACCCTGTGACGTCATGGAGACGCCATTTTGTGAAATATTTCAACAGCCCATATCTTTCTTACGTAATGGTATATTTTCACCAAATTTTGTACATGGCAAGCTAAGTTCAAGGGCTATATGAAAATGTCGCACCCAAGGTCGTACGGACAACGACGGACGTGTACGCGCGCGTCAAAGGGTAAAAATCCTTGAAAAATTCTCAAATCAACCGGCGAACCAATTTTCCATACGTTTCAGGTCATTCCGAGCATTTCAAAATTTTGCGCGCGTGCGCTTTTTCACGCGTAGCGCGCACGGAACAAAAAAATGGCGTTTTTTTTTTTGAAAACTGTTCCCAATACTTTCTATGATAAATTAAAACAGTTTCCAGATCTCCTCGACCAAAAACGCTCGAACAGGAGGGCGTAAAACTTTAAAATCCGCGAGTGCTGCAATGCACAAAATATGTACAAAATATGCCCTTTTTTAATTGATAATAATTTTTAAAATCCACGGGCAATTTTGTTAAAAATATTTTTCCTTGCAGACGAATGAGTTGTAGATACAACGTCATGCATCCTTATCGCCAACCAAACCTCATTATGTAATCATATGACCATGAGAAGTTAACATTAGCAGTTTTCAACGATTTTATCATTTGCGATTATGTATATATCGTGTTTGGATTCCGATATCTCGGTCAATTCTGCTTGAATCTGTCCCAAGTTTTGATATCTTGTAGCTGGGACGATTCTGAACAATTACTATCTCTTTCCGACCGGAAATGTGCCGATGCGCGCGTGCTACACATGAAATCCGCGCGTGCTGCCATATGTAAAATATGTGAAAATGTGGTAAAAACATGCCCTGTTCAATTGATCATAAATTTGAAAATCCATGTTCAGTATTTTGGTTGTTGTGTATTCGTGACAGAGTATGAGTTGTAGATATGGTGCGATATTCAAAGATCGCCAATCGGACATCGTGACGTCATCAATTTGCCATGAAAAGCGAAAATTTAATTAGGTGATACGTATATATACGTATCACCTATTGTTATTACTCAGCGGGGTGTTTCCACAATCGCACAATACTTCACGATCATCTCTGGCTTTGTGTATATAATTCGTGTCATGTTACAAGGCTCGATCTCGATAAGATCTTGTTCATAACATATCAAATTATCATGCGACATCATTTGATAACGCTACCACGATCCGTCGTCATTTCCCGCGGTCATTCCGATTTCATTCGACATCATTTTGATAACGCTATCACGATCCGTCTTTATTTCCCGCGGTCATTACGATTTCATTCGACATCATTTTGATAACGCTATCACGATCCGTCTTTATTTCCCGCGGTCATTACGATCTTTAAATATACCGCAATTGTGGAAACACAATTCTTTTTCTTTTTTTTCTTTGTACGTTTTTTGTGTCTCGTGTCTGTAAAATTTGGCTGGGGATATGATAATGAAACCTGGTGAACATAATAGACCTTGGTCCGAAATTGTGCACCTGGGTAATGATTATGACGGTACTACCCTGTGACGTCATGGAGACGCCATTTTGTGAAATATTTCAACAGCCCATATCTTTCTTACGTAATGGTATATTTTCACAAAATTCTGTACATGGCAAGCTAAGTTCAAGGGCTATATAAAAATGTCGCACCCAAGGTCGTACGGACAACGACGGACGCGTACGCGCGCGTCAAAGGGTAAAAATCCTTGAAAAATTCTCAAATCAACCGGCGAACCAATTTCCCATACGTTTCAGGTCATTCCGAGCATTTCAAAATTTTGCGCGCGTGCGCGTTTGCGCGCGCGCTTTTTCACGCGTAGCGCGCACGGAACAAAAAAATGGCGTTTTTTTTTTTGGAAACTGTTCCCAATACTTTCTATGATAAATTAAAACAGTTTCCAGATCTCCTCGACCAAAAACGCTCGAACAGGAGGGCGTAAAACTTTAAAATCCGCGAGTGCTGCTATGCACAAAATATGTACAAAATATGCCCTTTTTTAATTGATAATAATTTTTAAAATCCACGGGCAATTTTGTTAAAAATATTTTTCCTTGCAGACGAATGAGTTGTAGATACAACGTCATGCATCCTTATCGCCAACCAAACCTCATTATGTAATCATATGACCATGAGAAGTTAACATTAGCAGTTTTCAACGATTTTATCATTTGCGATTATGTATATATCGTGTTTGGATTCCGATATCTCGGTCAATTCTGCTTGAATCTGTCCCAAGTTTTGATATCTTGTAGCTGGGACGATTCTGAACAATTACTATCTCTTTCCGACCGGAAATGTGCCGATGCGCGCGTGCTACACATGAAATCCGCGCGTGCTGCCATATGTAAAATATGTGAAAATGTGGTAAAAACATGCCCTGTTCAATTGATCATAAATTTGAAAATCCATGTTCAGTATTTTGGTCGTTATGTTTTCGTGATAGAGTATGAGTTGTAGGTATAGTGCGATATTCAAAGTTTGCAAACCGGACATCATGACGTCATCAAATTGCCATGAAAAGCGAAAATTTAATTTTGATTGATTTCATAAATTTTGTATTATGTTTGGAAGGTGCAGTTGTGCTTCTATCTCCTTCGATTCCGCTCGAATACGTCTACAATTTTGATATGTTGTAGTGGAGATATTGAGGAAAAATAATATGTTCCTATTAATTTGCTCAAATAATGGCAACATTTGTTTTTCCTTTATTGCAATTTAGCATACAAATATTTGAAGAAATTCCAGGTAAGCCGTTATATTTCTTTTGTTTCGTAACTTATGGTGTTTTTAATTAAATGTTTGAAAACAGTAATTGGTTCTCCAAACAGGGCACATCAAATTGATGCATATAATGTCTTGCTAATTAACGTGACTAAGCCGCCCTCCCCAAAGTATGTGGCTTCGCCCCTATTACTACGTCATACAATTTCATATACAGTAACGCCCACCTCTTTCAGTAACGGTCAAAATAATCTCTCAACCCTAGCGTTTGCGTGTAGTAATCCCTATTAGCGCTGCAATAATGGAGAAAGGTGATTTTGACTCGACCTGTATCAACGTAATTCGATCCCTACGAACTGAAGTATATACCGCGATAACACGGCCCTCTCTTCCTACACACGAAGTGGGGATCAAGTATTGTGCCTGGAAAGTTTTTGTCTCTTCTCTGATCAACACGTTATTTTACAGGTAAGACAATATAATTTCTATCTTACATGGATAATTGAAGTTATATCGCATTTTATAATGTTAAGGTAGTCATGTTAAAGTTATATATTTATAATGAATGAGATGGAAACTAGTGGAATTATGAGGGAAGAGTTTGAGAGAGATTATACTAGTTATAGTTGTATAACTTGCTGAATATTGAGAATAATCTTTGTATTGTTTATGGTAATTATCTAAGTAATAATTATATACTGGTTGATTAATAATATCTGATGTAAAAGAGAGACACAAGTTGTGAATTAATACATGTATATTATAAGTGAGTATACTGTTGCATAAAGATTTAGCATGAGGTACTGCTGTGAACAGTGAAGATTAACTTTGAATGTTCGATGTGAACGTGACTTATAATTAGGTGATACGTATAGCGTATCACGTATTGTTATTACTCAGCGGGGTGTTTCCACAATCGCACAATACTTCACGATCATCTCTGGCTTTGTGTATATAACTCGTGTCATGTTACAAGGCTCGATCTCGATAAGATCTTGTTCATAACATATCAAATTATCATGCGACATCATTTGATAACGCTACCACGATCCGTCGTCATTTCCCGCGGTCATTCCGATTTCATTCGACATCATTTTGATAACGCTATCACGATCCGTCTTTATTTCCCGCGGTCATTACGATCTCTAAATATACCGCAATTGTGGAAACACAATTATTTTTATTCTTTTTCTTTGTACGTTTTTTGTGTCTCGTGTCTGTAAAATTTGGCTGGGGATATGATAATGAAACCTGGTGAACATAATAGACCTTGGTCCGACATTGTGCACCTGGGTAATGATTATGACGGTACTACTCTGTGACGTCATGGAGACGCCATTTTGTGAAATATTTCAACAGCCCATACCTTTCTTACGTAATGGTATATTTTCACCAAATTCTGTACATGGCAAGCTAAGTTCAAGGGCTATATAAAAATGTCGCACCCAAGGTCGTACGGACAACGACGGACGCGTACGCGCGCGTCAAAGGGTAAAAATCCTTGAAAAATTCTCAAATCAACCGGCGAACCAATTTTCCATACGTTTCAGGTCATTCCGAGCATTTCAAAATTTTGCGCGCGTGCGCGTTTGCGCGCGCGCTTTTTCACGCGTAGCGCGCACGGAACAAAAAAATGGCGTTTTTTTTTTTGGAAACTGTTCCTAATACTTTCTATGATAAATTAAAACAGTTTCCAGATCTCCTCGACCAAAAACGCTCGAACAGGAGGGCGTAAAACTTTAAAATCCGCGAGTGCTGCTATGCACAAAATATGTACAAAATATGCCCTTTTTTAATTGATAATAATTTTTAAAATCCACGGGCGATTTTGTTAAAAATATTTTTCCTTGCAGACGAATGAGTTGTAGATACAACGTCATGCATCCTTATCGCCAACCAAACCTCATTATGTAATCATATGACCATGAGAAGTTAACATTAGCAGTTTTCAACGATTTTATCATTTGCGATTATGTATATATCGTGTTTGGATTCCGATATCTCGGTCAATTCTGCTTGAATCTGTCCCAAGTTTTGATATCTTGTAGCTGGGACGATCCTGAACAATTACTATCTCTTTCCGACCGGAAATGTGCCGATGCGCGCGTGCTACACATGAAATCCGCGCGTGCTGCCATATGTAAAATATGTGAAAATGTGGTAAAAACATGCCCTGTTCAATTGATCATAAATTTGAAAATCCATGTTCAGTATTTTGGTTGTTGTGTATTCGTGACAGAGTATGAGTTGTAGATATGGTGCGATATTCAAAAATCGCCAATCGGACATCGTGACGTCATCAATTTGCCATGAAAAGCGAAAATTAAATTTTGATTGATTTCATAAATTTTGTGTTATGTTTTGAAGGTGCAGTTGTGTGTCTATCTCCTTCGATTCTGGTCGAATACGTCTACAATTTTGATATGTTGTAGCGGAGATCTGGAGGAAAAATAATATGTTCCTATTATGTTACTCACATAATGGCAACATTTGTTTTTTCTCTATTGCAATGTAGGATACAAATATTTCAAGATATTCCGAGTAAGCCGTTATATTTCTTTTGTTTCGTAACTTATGGTGTTTTTAATTAAATATTTGAAAACAGTAATTGGTTCTCCAAACAGGGCACATCAAATTGATGCATATAATGCCTTGCTAATTAACGTGACTAAGCCGCCCTCCCCAAAGTATGAGGCTTCGCCCCTATTACTACGTCGTTCAACGCCCACCTGTTTTCAGTAACGGTCGAAATAATCTCTCAACCCTAGCGTTTGCGTGTAGTAATCCCTATTAGCGCTGCAATAATGGAGAAAGGTGATTTTGACTCGACCTGTATCAACGTAATTTGATCCCTACGAACTGAAGTATATACCGCGATAACACGGCCCTCTCTTCCTACACACGAAGTGGGGATCAAGTATTGTGCCTGGAAAGTTGTTGTCTCTTCTCTGATCAACACGTTATTGTACAGGTAAGACAATATAATTTCTATCTTACATGGATAATTGAAGTTACATCGCATTGTATAATGTTAAGGTAGTCATGTTAAAGTTTTATATTTATAATGAATGAGATGGAAACTAGTGGAATTATGAGGGAAGAGTTTGAGAGAGATTATACTAGTTATAGTTGTATAACTTGCTGAATATTGAGAATAATCTTTGTATTGTTTATGGTAATTATCTAAGTAATAATTATATACTGGTTGATCAATGTAAAAGAGATACACAAGTTGTGAATTAATACATGTATATTATAAGTGAGTATACTGTTGCATAACGATTTAGCATGAGGTACTGCTGTGAACAGTGAAGATTAACTTTGAATGTTCGATGTGAACGAGACTTATAATTATTTTTCTGTGTGTTCTCCTATACTTATGATTGTATAAATTTGTGGTACCAGTCAAAGCATAAAGCCGTGTGTATGAAAAGGGTTTAGTTATTCCAATCGCCCCTTACCGAAACTAAAATTGAGATAAACAAACGTATATATCTGCAGTCTGTCTCATTCACGAAATGAAAATGATGTATTCGCTTCTCTGAGAAACCTCCCAAAAGAATAACTTTGTACGATTGCATGGTTTAAAGGTACACTTGAGTATTGGTACTTTCCGAAATGCCCCATGACACAAAATTGGTTGGTTCTAATTCAATTAGAAAGTTCCTTGAATAAAACATGTAACATGAGAATCATTCCCTTTCAAATGTTCTCATAATTGTAAAATTTCATTTAAAAATATTTTATTTATATATCGTCTAGACAATCGATATCTTGATTTTTTTTTAAATACTTAAAATGCATATACACTTCTTAAAAAAAAAAAAAAAAGAGGTTTTTAAATAGTTGATACTATCTTTATCTAATCATTATTTTCACAAAACATCACATGCACAATGTTGCTTTCTTAGAAAGCACCCTCTTGAGTTGTAACAGCTATTTAAAAAAAAAATGATAACCGGGTCTTTACTTTGTCGTTTGTTATTTTCTATACATGTCAACCATGGTTGAGTTATAACTGTTAGGTTGTACTGTAATGGTGCAGGTTTTGATTAATACAATTTAGTTTGACTAAAACTCAATTATCCCTTTAAGAATATTTTTGATAGTTTTTTCCCCTATCTATCATCCCCTCAGTACACCAGGGATTCAGGAATTGTTTATTTTAGTTCGGTCACTTCACAAACATGTTGTAGATTCGAGTAGCCATTTTGACGCTAGGATTTAAAGTGCCATTGTCAGTTTTGAGATTTAGTTTAGTAATTTGATATTATTTATAAAGTTAATATATTTTTTTTAAATATGAAATACATTATTTGATACTTGATTATTATAAGGAGTTTTTGTGATAACTGTTTAATAATGTTTAATGTTTAATAATTCTTTATAAGCATGCATGATAGGTCTGATGGTGACAGGGTGTAGTCTTATCGTTCAGGCCCATGAAAGTATATTACTTTGTGTTATACATAAACTTCACTGTTAGTAGTAATTGTGCATCTTGATTGTGTGGTAAATGATATAGTTATTCAAAGTGTCTGGAACATATATAATCACTAAGACGACGGATACTTGTGATGATGATAGATAGTGGCGATTTTTTCAAAGGGGGGGGGGGGGTTATTTCGTCAACCAAAATTGTCAAGGGGTGCCGGTTGAGGGGTTGTTAATGAAGAATTTTCCAGGGGTGGGCGTCGATGAAGATTTGTCGGGGGGGGGGGGGGGGTGTCGGTGAAGATTTTTCGAGGGGGGTGTCAGTGAAGATTATTCGAGGGGAGGGGGAAGTCGGTGAAGGTCAAAGGTCATGCGTATCACCTTATTCGTCAAAATGACGAATAACATGTCTAGTTATTTTTCTGTGTGTTCTCCTATACTTATGATTGTATTTGAGGAACCAGCCAAAGCATAAAGCCGTGTGTATGAAAAGGGTTTAGTTATTCCAATCGCCCCTTACCGAAACTAAAATTTAGATAAACAAACGTATATATCTGCATTCTGTCTCATTCACGAAATGGTTGACAAAGTGTAGTCTTATGGATCAGACCCATTTAGTATATAATTTTGTATTGTACATCGACGAAACGTACACAATGCATAGTTGACCTTAGAATAGTAATTCAAATTGTCTGGAATATAGAATAACTAGGAAGACTGGTAATTTGTGTTGTGGAAGATGATGTATTTGCTTCTCTGAGAAACCTCCCAAAAGAATAACTTTGTACAATTGCATGGTTTAAAGGTACACTTGAGTATTGGTACTTCCCGAAATGCCCCATGACACAAAATTGGTTGGTTCTAATTCAATTAGAAAGTTCCTTGAATAAAACATGTAAAATGAGAATCATTCCCTTTCAAATGTTCTCATAATTGTAAAATTTCATTTAAAAATATTTTATTTATATATTGTCTAGACAATCGATATCTTGATTTTTTTTAAATACTTAAAATGCATATATCACTTCTTAAAAAAAAAGAAGAGGTTTTTAAATAGTTGATACTATCTTTATCTAATCATTATTTTCACACAACATCACATGCACAATTTTGCTTTCTTAGAAAGCACCCTCTTGAGTTGTAACAGCTATTTAAAAAAAAATTATAACCGGGTCTTTACTTTGTCGTTTGTTATTTTCTATACATGTCAACCATTAGACCGGCAGCCCAGAGGTCTTTTGTGCATCGAAAAGCGTACTGATTGTTGAACATATTTGGTCAACAATAGACAATATTAAAGAAGATATTCTTAATTTTTCGGGACAAAATTGAATGACAAAAGTATTATGGAAAACTATACTATCTCATACAATGAAATTTAGATGTACATTCAACTATTTCACAATAATACCTAGAAAAAAGAACTACTTAAAAATTTTTCACTTTTACAGTCTAAGAATCAATATCTATAATATTTGGACACGGATATAAATTTTAAAAATGCAGAACATGTTGGAATAGTGTAAATGTCCATATAAAAAACAATAAAAGCAAATCTGTTATGTCATATCCCAAAGAACAAATAAAATTATAACATTTTTTTTTCTTTAGATTGTACCAACCTCTATTACAAACCATTTATTTATGAATTCACATACAATCATAGACATGAATTTCAGTAATCAAATAAATAAGAATTGTGTAAACCGATCTATCACAAATAAATTGACTGTACAATACTGATATGCTTAAGAAAATGTTACATCATAAACAAAATAAGATGAAATCATAAACGTTATTTCTTGACTCACTGTGTCAATTAACATCAAAGATCAAAAAACAATTTTGATTTATCAAGCATATATGCACAGAATATAATCCATTATATAACAAAAAGTTTAACTCAGGATGTGATTTGTCCATAACAGTGTATATACCGGAGGCAAAGATCCATCTAATTTTTTTAAAATACTAAGTCGGCCATTTGTATAGACCTTTATGGTTTCCAGATAAATGCAATAAGATGTGTAGGGCATGAAAGGTGCGTGCCTTGCAATCAATATGGAGTTCGAATCTAGATACGCTCTAATATTGTGTACTTCAATAAGATACTTACTTAAGATAATTAATATGATCTTGACAATGCTTTAAAAACATCATGGGCAACACCCAGTATGATTCAAATTCACAATAGGCCTGGCAGGCGCGTCATTATCCAGCTGATTTGAAT